>JAQGDG010000511.1:0-125227 GCA_029844215.1 Przewalskia tangutica | reverse complement strand
TGATCTGCGTCGACCACATGCGACTACGAAAGTATCAATAGCGGCATTTGCCGGATAAAACCGCTTATCGGCACTCTTTCGCCGCACCAAATCTGGTCCCAGCTAAATGCACCATCAGCACCTCAGAACCAACCTGGCGTCTGCACTTCCTCCCTCGTACAAGGCCTCATGGCGCCATCCCGAATGCGGAGTGGTAGCTGACCTTATTATCTGTAACGAACTACCAACTAAACCTGCAAATGATCCTCCCAACTGCTGCGAGAGAGTCCAACCATGCGAGCTCATGACATATCGCTCGAAATCACGGATATGAATGCGCTGCTTGCTGTCCGATGCAATGTCACGTGGATGGAAATGCGATTTTTCGGGCTCACTGGCGTCCTAAACCCTGCGGAAGGACCTCGAGTTGGTAGTAAACTAGGCTCTAAACCATGCATGCGATATGGTCAGTAGGGACTCAGTGCGATGCGAATGATCTCTCGGATGTAAGAGTGCGGCGTAATCTCGGTGAAAAGTGCGTCATGACAGAAGGAAAAGTGGGCTGATTGCGTCGACTGTTTTATCGGCGAGTAACCCATATAGAATCATGTCTCCTCACGAGTGCGAGGTAATCACTGTGATGAAGTCCGTTGATTACCTCCAACTTCGGTCGGGATCTCTATCGCCTTTGTAACAAACCACCAGGTCTCTGGTGCTCTGCCTTTCTTGCGGCAACACGGGCCTTTGAGCTGCACGAACTGCGGCGTCCCTCTTTTCAAGCCATCCACGATTTGATCACGGATCTAAGGTCGTGGTACATCTTGGTGCGACCGGATGGATGAGAAGTAGCGCTCCTAAAAGCCACTCCCTTCCCCGCGAGCATGGGAATGCTTCCACAAGAACCTGCTGCCGGAAGTCTGAAGAAACTTCTGGAACACCTGACTTGCGCCTCAAACCTTAGCACCCGTTGAGGTGCTCTGCTCAAGATACGTTGCGCCTCAGCAAAGAGAGTTTGTATCGCGATGTCGAGATCAAAAGTTGGATCCTCGACTGTTGCCTCTTACGCACCTCACTCGGCGATGGAAGACTCGGCAACCTTCGCGAACTCCCCAACCCCGTTGCTATCGAGAATCGATCAAGCGGACGCTGAAGGCTCATGCTTCGCTTCGGGTGCAAGTGCGAACCATGTCCCTTCTGCTGTTGCACATCGATGGGCTCCACAGTCTGAGCCTACGACTCAAGGGCATACGCCGCGCTTATTGGCCTTGCGGGTGAAATTACGGGATGTCCGCGTGTCCCGTGAATCCTTAAGCAACTCGGCAACCACCGTCTCTGCATGCGTAAGTTACGGCTCCCTGCAGGGTGAAGATATCTATGGAGCTCTTGTGAGTGCGTAAAAATATCACGTGAACCCCATACAAATAGTGCCTCGGATCTTTGGCGTGAATCGGTGCCAACTCCAAATCATGGGTGGGAGTAGTTCTCTCGTGTTTCTTCGGTTGTCGGGATCGTATGCTATAACTTTCTGCCATCGCTGCGTCAACCTGGCGTCCCAACCGATGCACGGCTGGCGTCACGATTACCGCGACATAACCATGCACGGACCTGCGGAAGAGTAAGAGCGGAGGCGGTCGTCAGTCTCTCTTTGAGCGCTGGAAACCTGCTGCACATGACATCGCAGTCCTTTGAAACGTTGCTGCCTTACAGTCGACCTAGTGCCGATGGTGCGAGATAGAAGCAAACTTGCTCCACGAACGGCAATAATACCTGAGGCCGGAAAGAAAGCTGCGAACCTGCAGCCGGAGTAGTAGGTCTACAGGCCAAGTCACTGTTGCCTCGATCTTGGCCGTGCTCAACTCGAATGCCATCAGCCCAGAGCAAATATGCCCAAGCGCCGCGAGAGTTAACGAAACTCCACATTTGGAAAACTTGGCGTACAAGCTGTAGTCTACAGAGAGCTGTCGGCCACGGTCGATTCTCAAATGCTCCGCATATGCTCACTGCTCTGGCGAGAATAAACCGAAGATATCATCGATGAACACTATCACAAAAGCGTGTCCAAAAATGGTTTGAACACTCGGTTAAGTGAATCCATGAATACAAGCGGGCATTGGTCGACCAAGAGCATGGCCACTGAACTCGTAATGCAAATCTGCGGTCAAAGGAATGCGATCTAAGGACATCCACCTCTCTGACTCGCACTTTGATGATAGCGATCGCGAATCAATCTTGGAAGAAACATCTTTTTCACCTTGCATTTGGTCGAACAAATCATCAATCACAGGAAGGGGAGTATCATTTCTTAATAAATCACTTCTTGTTGGTTGCTGTAATCGACACACGTACGCCTTTGTATCCCGTCCTTCTTCTTCACGAACAATACCGGCGCTCCCCAGGGAGAAACACTAGGCCTAATGAAGCCCTTCTCTAGCAAATCCCAACGGTGATCCTTGACTCTCTCTTCGGCGAGTCGCCGTTCTGTATAGCGGAATGGAAATAAGTAGAGTATCTGCTGTTCTGTCTATACAAAACTTCGATCTCCTATCGGGAGGATGCGAGTAATACATGCGGAAACACGTCACAGGGAACTTCGCTGACTCTGGTAGCGGAAAATACAGCGCGTGCAACCCGATTATCAAACACGAGAACGAGATGGTAGATATACCCATGCACCATCTTCCTGCTTGAGGTAGAAATAAGCCTACCGCTACGCGATACCCCAGTGCTCCTCCGGCTCAACAATGCGGCTCGCCATGGAGCCCCGGAACGTACTATTCTCTCTCTGCCGGTCTACATTGGCGTAGTAGGAGCTAGCGATCCGTCCCCATGATCACATCGAAGTCAATCATCTCCAACTCACATCAAGTCGGCCGAGTGGCGTGTAAATGATCCACAGGACAAGCTCTATATACGCCGAGCTACCAGAATCACACTGGCGTAGCTACCTCAAAGGGTCTATGGACTCGGGCTCTATCCCTATCCTACTAGCGACAAGGGAGATATATAGGGCCAGTAGAACCGGATCTATCGAGCATCATATCAAACCCGAGCTGATAAGGTACTGTGGCGACATCGGTGAGGCCTCACGATCTGTCGGTGGACAAAGCCTCATGCAGTTCGAGGACCGCTAGGGAGGACGAGCCACGGCCTCTGCCGCGGCCTGGCGACCCGTGGCACGCCCTCGGGCGGTAAGCGTAGGAGATGATGAAGCGGCGCGAACAC
Organism: Przewalskia tangutica; assembly: GCA_029844215.1. NCBI lineage: Eukaryota > Viridiplantae > Streptophyta > Magnoliopsida > Solanales > Solanaceae > Przewalskia > Przewalskia tangutica. Next base: position 122,026 of record JAQGDG010000511.1, on the reverse strand, counting down.
GAAGTGAGCCTACCGCGGCGTTGCCCCGGTCGGACGATCCTCGCAAGTGACCTGCGGCCACGGCGTAACAGATCCAAAGTAGTACCACGCTAAAAATCCGTAATGGGATCTACGCATCGGCCCTGTTTGAGAGGTGGTCCGTCGGCGATACTGCTGCTACCGCAGGCGTCACGAAGCCACAGGGCCACAGTACGCCTCAGCGTAGGTGCATGAGGGCGGTGCGAGTGCGCTGTCTTGGCGATGGTGCGAATCTAGGCTCTTCTGAGGCCGCCCACGATAACCACGAGAAGGCCCTCCCGTCTGGCGCCCCTGCTTCTTTGTCATCGTCATTTCTCGTCGACCTCTGCGGCTCGCCGCATCGAGGCGTGAGCTGCGTGCGGGTAATGTCCATACCCATTTGGAGAAACCCCGCATGACTCGGCCATATAGTCGTCTAGCGGTGACATAGCATGAAAGGTGCACCTATCTCCGTATCTCGCTGCAATCTTGGGACATATCGAGCGATAGATCAAACTGCGACATTGTACTCACGGCGGTCGTCCTCTGCCTCGATGGTAAAAATCTATCAGCGCGCCCTGCCATCTGTGGAGGCAAGAAGTGAAGTGAGAAAGCCTGCGAGAACTCATCCCAGTAGGCTGGGGCGTGCTCTCGGGATAACTCATGAATCAAACCAATCATTGCGGTATCACGCGCCTATGTGAACCAAAGATCACGGACTCGGTCTCCGCCTTACGATCACTCTCAAAATCTACGGCGGCGGATGAACTCCTGCGGATCATCCTCGGCCTCGATCCATGTCACAAAACTCCGGCGGGCTCTGTTTCAAAAGTCGTAACCTCAAACTCTGCCCTCGGGTGAGCATGGTGCGGCCGTGGCTGTTTGGGCTGGCGGAACTACCGCGTCGGCCTCTCGCCTGTCGGGCCTGACTTTAGCCAAGGCCCAGGCCATCTCCTTGTCCCGTAACTCCTCCGCCCCAGGCGGTGGGACAGGAGGTGGGGGTACGGTGGTCTCTGCTGGGGCCAGCGGCGTCCTAGAACTCGCCGTCGCTGGTCTAGCCTGGGCCTGAGCCCTCGTGACTCTGCAGGTGTCTGCTGGCGACTCCCTCGTTGCCTTGCCGCCACGGGCCGGGTTGCCTTACGTGGAGGCATAGCTGTTACAGGAAAGGAATACGTTAGATGGGTCGAACCTATAACCTGACTCTAAAGCACGATCTCGGAATGAGAAGAGCGAAACCAATCCTAAATATCCTATAGCCTCGATTATTGGTGTGGTGCGCAGCAGATAATCAGACTACTAGATCAGGTGCGTAGACACTTTCAGAGGATTAAGCGCTCTGATACCACTTTTATCACGACCGTTCGGGGCGTGTTGGTGCATGCAGGGGCACCAGTAGTCATACATCGAGTAATTGATGGAAACATAAAGCAAGACATGAAGCAGTTTATAAACAAGACATAGATTATGTGAGAAAACATGCTTTCGGCATATATATATATAATCATGTTTTAAATTACATCCGACAACATGCAACATGACTACAGACCTCTGAAATATACAACTATGGCGGGACGGGGCAGCCATACACAACTATGCAAAACTATCTCAGCAGGAGATCCTGCAAAAAGTAGAGCCTCGGAAGAGATGGAGCTCACGACCAGCGTAGAGATCTGAGGATGCGGATCTAGCACACCTTGCCGCCTGCGGCATGAGCGCAGCCCGAAGGAAGTCGATGCAACGGTACTAAGTATGCGGCTGTAAGTACTTAAATGAAAACATATCAAAAACGGTTTACAAATATGTGTGAAACAACCAGAAACCGCGCTAGTGCCGCATCGCGAGCAAAACGACAATGAGTAAGCTGTCACGTCTTGTCTAGTGCGAATGATCGAAGCAGGGCCACTTCGCCCGCATCCTCTGCAAGCCTAATCACGGACTCCGAGTCATGAGCCAACTCGCATGGGCGCGTGAGGTATAACCCGCATCGGTGCTACTCTCGGCGTGCGTAAATCACGGACTACATTGTCGCGTAGCCACATAGGCCGCGTGAGGCATAACCCGCATACTAACACGGAACTCTCGTAGCTCCGCGTAGGCTGGACCCGCATGAGGTATTCTCGAATCATAGTCCCGGACCGCTGAGTCTACCGCGTCGGAGGCGGCAACCCGTTATCGTCTCGAGGTGAGTGATAGTATACTAACATAACAACTTATCTTTAAGTAACATAAGCACAACAAGGATACTCACCTATACAAAGCGTTACAAGATACTAACACATAGCATCGTATCGTGTCTCTTATCAAACCATCTTATTATTCTTTTCTGAATATAAATACATTATAAACACATAGGCAAACTTGTTTCTTTTTATCAATCTTAAGTGGTTATACTTACTTCCCATAAAGCTAGTATAACTCTTAAGCCTGTTTCAAAAACCAATTAGTTCTCTTACGTTTTAATAAATGGTTGATAGTCCTTTTGAAATGTTTCGAGTTCTTTATTATCGGGCTTAACTGAGGCATTGCGTCACGTATTAATCGAGCTTAAGCGTAGGCATTCCGTAAGTATTGTCAGTTAACATATGCGTCTACGTACTATATACATATTGTAAAATATCATGCTTTAGGAAGAATCACATACATACTCGTGAAATCCACCTTGAGTCGGGTATGTCGTATGAAGAATCGATTTTCATAATAGTCGAGATATCTATCAAAGTCGAACTATTGCAGCAGGTCATTCTAAGCAGAGGTCCTCAATTCTACGGAAAGTCGGGCGGCGCAACCCTACCATTGAGCTATATAAGTCTCTTGTGAAAGCAGTCCTATGTAAAAATCACAGTTCGTATATTCTTCTTTTATACCCTTCTACAGGTGTTACAGTTCAATTCTATTCTTAACAACCTTCTAAGTATTTATACTTATTCTTATTCTACAGCGATAAGTATTCTCACAATTACAAAAAGAGGTTAGGATTATATACCTCGATAAGCCCAATAATATCCAAGTAAAAGTCGATCTGAGCGAGGTTTAGCTCACAATCCAAAGCTCAAGCGCTCGAGAATCATTAGAAGTTTCCCATGACACACTAAGTACTAAGGAATTTGGGCTAGGTTAAATTGGGCATTATAACAATACTAGAAGGCAACTTTCCTACCAAGGGAGGGGGTAGGTTTAGAAGCTAGGCTAGAGGGAAGGGCCTCGGCCAAAACTTCACTCAAAGGGGAGGGTGTTTGGGCCAATTGCTCACAAAGGAGAGGGAGGGTTTTCAAGACTTAGAAAGCTTTAGTGGATGAAGAACTCTTCATCTCGAGAGGAGTATTTATAGGTCAAGACATGGCCAACCAATGGCCAAGATTTAGAAGTGCTAGGCAAGTGTAAGGTCAAGATTAGGGCAAGTGTACTGGCGACTTGCACTTGAAATATCTATCGACTTTATGACAGGATTGTCATCCAATGACCTATTGCGTGACAAGTCCACCAATGAGAGGGTGGAAAGTGTCGCCTCTCATTGGTCCAAAGTGTTCGTCTCTTGGAAAAATCCATAAAAATAAGAAATGACATAGTAGGAATTTATCCTATGAAAGGCTGGAAGCGTTTCGTCGGAAAACCAATCGTTTTGTGAGTTGTGCCCGATAATTTTCGTCGACCTAACTTTTAAGGCTAACCTTTTATGCGTATTCCCTTACGTACATACTGCAGAAATACGGGGTATAAGTCCCTCTCACAAAAATTTTTGTAGTTTTGATCCATTATTCACAAGACTTTAACCCAAGGTCCCTAAGGGTATTGTAAGGATATCTCAATAGAAAGATTTGGAGACGGCGTTTTCACGTTAGTATGGCGAAAACCTAAGGCATTTTCATAGGTTTTGATTGAAAATGGAAGAGAAGTTGGTTGTGAGCTTAAAGGCTTCAAATAGCGGATTGGGCGTAAAGGAAAGGAGCTAAGAATTGCTAAGGAAGCGACTTAGAATCTTGGAAATTTTAAGGGCTTGTAAGGTATAATTCTTGTCGTTTTAGTAATTAAGATTACTTATTGTTGTAGCTATGGATATTAGTAAGCATGAGATGTTTATATTATGAAGTTTGATAAGTATATTGGCTATTGGAACCCTAATCGAAAACTAGTATGTTTAGCCTTAAGATTACAATTCAAGTTGATTATAAGTATAAGTAAATCACATGTTATATAAGGAAGGAAATTGTAGTGGTTGAAGTTGTTTATGACTATATAACATGTTAGACCTAAGAACTTGGATTGAAAAGGAATTGGAAAGGTTTATAAGTTGTTGCACCTTTTGGCGAAATGGCATTTGTAATGTGGACTAGTTTGATATCAATTGTGGGCGGAATTTTACGTCTGTTAGGCGTGTAATCCCCTTTAGTTAGCTGATTATTGGGCCTTAAATGTGGCGTGTTTGATTATTGAATTCTTGAAAAAGGTGGCAAAGTATAGAAACAAAGGAAGTGTTGTCCGATTTTCCGTAGAATTTAGTGACTTTGCACTTAGAATATTCTACGTTGAAGCTAAAGGTTAATGGGCGTATTATGACCATTATAGGTTGAAGTGCTAAGTATAGCGTATCTACTTGAAGGATGGAATAGCTATCAAGGTTGAAGTACTTTGGAGCATTTTGCTATTTGTCGATGTCGTCGCGGTATGTGAACCTCTTCCTTACTTTTGACATGATTCTATGTATGGAATATACATGTAGTACTATTTCATGATTCCTTCTACTCTTAGAAGTTAAGAGTTATGTATGTTGATTTACTCTACGTAAAGGTTATGTCTAAGTTATCCTAAGTTCTTACCAAGTCTTATGGGGATGTTGGTAAGAGTCGTTAGGAGGTATTTGGAGCAGTTGACTTGGCTAGAGATTCTGACACAAATGAGAATAAGAATCGAACAAGCCATTCTGAGCGTTAATAAAGGAAAATGTTGTTATACCGTAGTTCAGGTATGTATGTGAGGACTACGTGCAAGTGTATAAACCCTAATTAGGTTAAGGATGAAAATGTGAACTTCAGCGGAAAAGATTAGAACCTTGTGAAGGAAATTTTACGCTTTTAATATTTTAGCAGATTTGGATTTTCGAGAGATGAAATATTTTTGGACGATAGGAGGCGACATGTGTCACCCTTAGGTGGCATTGGTTGGACGAAAATGGTGGGCAAGTGGCCAAGTCAATAAGTCAAGTCTTGCAAGATATTTCTTTGGGATAGTGGGAGTAGGTGGGCGTTTTTGTGGGCAAGTGGGAGGCCTTGTTGGGCGGTTTTTCTTGAGCAAGTGGATGGCCACGTGGCTCATTTTTGTGGTGGACATATGTCCCGATGTTGTGGTGGACACTTGGTGGAAGACTCGCTCGCACAAGCTATCTAATCTACACCTCATTTGCTTTAATCTTGGCCATTGAAGGTTCTATAAATACCCATACAGTGCAGACTTCTTCATTCACTTAACATTTCCAAGTCTCAAAATCCTTCCCCAGTTGCAAGTTCTCGACCAAAGTCCTCCCTTTGAGTAGCTCCGTCCAAACACCCTCTTTTGCCACCTTCTTGTTGTTCTCGTGAAATACCCCTTGGTAGAAAAGTTGACTTAGTATTGTTACCTTGCCAAAATACCTTAGCCTAAATCCGCTTGTAATTTTCCAAAGTTACCTCCATACTAAAAGCAGAAAATACTACTTTGTATCCTTTAGTCACAAAGCGAAACCACTAGGAAAATATTCATAGTTGGTTGAAGTATTAAGTAGAAGTTGTTTAGAAACTTCTAAGGGTTTCTTGGAGCTATCGGGCGTGCAAATTAGGAGCTAAGCGTTGCTCGGGATCGACAATATAACCTTGGATAATTTTGGGCTTATCGAGGTAAATATCTTTGTCCTTATTGTACTTGGAGATTACATATCGTAGTAGTTTAGAATTAAGTATAAGTTATATAGAAGGATGGTATAAAGAGAGAATTGAGCTGTACTTACATGGGGTTTGTATTCTGATGAACTTGTGTAGTTTGGCGGGTAGGGAAATCTTGATTTTAGTAGAATAGAGAACCCTCTGCTTAGAATATTCTGAGTAGTCTAGGCGTTGATAGACATATTTGACTATTATAGGTTGATACTCTGCGCGACATATTCGACTTGGCGGTGGATTTCAGAGGAGGTATGTGATTCTTCCTATCCTCTTGGCATGATATTTTTGATATATATATATAAATACGGTAGGCGTGCGTGTGTTAACTAAAATTGGTTTTACTCGATGTCTTATGACTTGAGTTTTAAATAATAAGAATCTTGAATTAATTGAAAGAGTTATGAATCATTTAGAAAGAAAAGAAATACTTGGTTTTAAAAGCTTAAGTGTTATACTAGCTTTATGGGAAGTTAGGTATAACGACTTAAGGAAGAAGATAGAAGAGCAGTTTACTTATTTGTTTATGAAAGTCTTGTATTGATTTACGGAAAGTGTAGTAAGATGGTTTGATAAGTAAACATGTTACGATGCTACGTGTGTTAGTGTCTTGTGATGTTTGTGTAAGGGGTTATTCTTGTTGTGCTTACGTTGTTAAATGCTAAGCGTTGTCTTGCTATTATATCACATGCCACGACTTGTTATGATCAGAGGACTTGCCACCTCGATGCGAGGAATACCTCATGCGATGCGTGTGACTATGCGGGCTGCGGGAGTTCGAGGATGATCACTCGGTGTGTTACGTCACGAGAATGCCTCATGCGATGCGTGTGACTATGCGGTGCGGGAGTCGAGATGATCTGCGCGGGTTAGCTACCGTCACGAGGAGTACCTCATGCGGTGCATGTGACCTATGCGGACTGCGGGAGTTCGGGATTAGGCATGCATAATGATACTATGGGCGATTGGCCTTGCCGATCATTAGTGGCCTAGAAAAGACGATTACATTATATCTATTTTGCTCTTGTTTATCTTTGTGTACTATATGCGGTTGAATTATTAGTATTTGTAAGTGATTTTAAAATGCTTTGATTTCATTTCAGTACTTTACAGTTTCACATACTTGGTACATGTTGTACTGACCTCCTTCGGGGGGCTGCGTTCATGCCGCAGGGAAGGGTAAGCAGGTGGCGGATCCTCGTTCTTATGATCCTTACTCGGTGTCGAGCCAATTTCTCGGAGGCTCGACTTTTATGCGGCTCTCACGTGTTGTAGATATTTCGTACATTCGGGGTATGGCGGGGCCACATCATAGTTGTTTATTCCTAAGTGCATGAGTCTGTTGTAAAGTTGGGATGTAGCTGTTCACTCTTTATGTATATATACATGCAGAAAGGCAATCTTTTCTTGGATAAACTATTCTCATTTCATAATTGTTTCATGTCTTGTTTTTATATTCAGTGGTTACTCGATGTATGTCTACTTAGGTGCGGGTAAGGCACGATCACGGGCAGGTTGGTCGTGACAAAAGTAGTATCAAGCGATTAATCCTCGGAAAGTGTCTGAGCCGTATCTAGTAAGTCTTGATTATCGGTGTGTTGTGCACCACAATGTCGAGGAGGCTATATGATATTTAGGATTAGTTTCCATTCTTCTCACTCTGAGATCGTGCCTTAGAAATTTGTGTTATAAGTTGGACCCTCTAACGTATTTCTTTTACGTACGATTATGCCTCGCCGAAACGGCGGGCGAGAAGGGCAAAGCGGCCGAGGCGCTAGTAGACCTGAGAAGTCACGAGGCGAGCCTAGTCTATACGGCGATACCTCGGGCGGCGAGTTCCACAGCGCTTGCCCGGCCCGAGACCACGATACTGCGCCTCGATCCAGCGGCACAGGCGAGTAGATGGGTTCTGAGGAGATGGCGGCTCTGCGAGATCGTGGCGAACGTGAGATAATTTGAATCGCGGCAGTTCGATTCGATAGTACCGTGGTTCACGAGTCGGATAGTTTGAGACTTGAATTTCTGAGTTGCGGCGCGAGTTCTGGTCGAGGCACGAGGATGATCGCGAGTTCATCAAGCGATTCTCGGATTATGAGTGATCAAGGCTTGGAGACCGAGTCGGTGGTCTTGGGTTGCATCGGTGCGTGATCTGCGATCGGTGGTTTGATTCGTGGGAGCTATCGGGAGAGCATGCGCCTCAGCGATATGGGGCGAGTTCTGCGAGGCATTTCTCACTCATTTCTTGCCACGCGGATGAGGAAACGCGGGCCAGATTTTTGATCTTGGCGAGAAGGCGCCTGATTCGGAGTCTGGCGTGGAGTTCGACTCGTTGGCTCGATATGTCCTGCATTGGTAGCGAATGGAGGATAGGGTGCACCGCTACGTCGCGGGCTAGATGATTTTTGGCGATTCTTGCTCGGGTGTAGCTCTTGTGGGCATGGGCGTTGCCGCGTGCGAGCTCGTACGCTTAGGTGTGAGGCGTAGAGGCGGCGGGTCGGCAGATATCAGCCGCGAGAAGAAGGCCGGGGCGGCGGATCTTTTGGTAGCTCTTAGGGTGGGCGGTCTCGGCGGCGAACTAGATTTGCACCACGGCCGGCTCGAGCACTCCTCACCGTCTTGATCTGACGAGTATTCGGGCGGGTTAGGGCCCGGGGTTTGGACTTCGGGTAGCGAGGTGCTAACCGTCGAGACCACCCGCCGGTGTGGCGATGCGGTAGATACCATTCACGGGAGTTGTGGTCTGCTTGAGTTTGTTATGCTTGCGGTCGGAAGGTCACTGCGAGAATTTGTCAGGCCAAGCGGCGCGAATGGTAGAGTCGGCTCGGGGTCCTTGCCGGTTCTTAATCTCCTGATTACTCGCCGGGGCGCGGATACTCGTAGACCAGCGGTCGCGGCGAGTCGTGGCACGAGTCCCAATTCAGCGGTCCTCGAGCGCATTTATGCCTGTCGGCCGCCCGGGACGGAGGCGTCGCCGGATGTAAATCCGCAGTACTTTATCAGTTTCTTGTTGTGGCGTGTATGCCTTGATAGATCGGGTTCTACTCTGTCCTATATATCTCCCTTATTGCGGTAGAATAGGGATAGAGCACGAGTCCATGGACCGCTTCGAGGTAGCTACGCCGATGGGTGATTCGATGGTAGCTCGGCGGGTATATAGGGCTTGCCCGATGACTTTATGCGATCGTCGGACCTGGCGGACTTGATAGAGTTGGATATGGTGATTCGATGTGATCGTGGGTATGGATTGGCTAAGCTTCTTGCTACGCCAATGAAGCTGCGAGGAGAGAGTGAGTGCGGTTCGATTTCTGAGGCCGGTTATTGAGTGGGAGGAACAACTGTATGTGCCAGGGTAGGTTTATTTCTTACCTCAAGGCTAGGAAGATGAGTGCGAGAAGGGTATATCTACCGTCTCATTCGGGTGTTTGATCACGAGTGCGATGCAGATTTTGATCGATTCGGTAGTCGGGAGTTCCCGGATGTGTTTCAGACGACCTCGGGTATCCCTCACGAGAGGAGATAGAGTTTTGTATCGATGTCTTTGCGGATACTCGACCTATATCCATTCGCCATACTGAGAATGACACCTTCCGAGTTGAGAGAGTTGAAGGACTAGCTAAGAGATTTGTTGGAGAAAGGGCTTCATGAGCTAGTGTTTCTCACTGGAAGCGCGTGTATTGTTCGTGAAGAAGAAAGATGGGGCCCAGCTGCGCATGTGTGTTGATTCTGACGGTGAACAAGGTGACTATTAAACAGATACCCCTTCCGGGATTGATGATTTGTTCGACGATTTGCGGTGCGAGATGTTTCTCAAGATTGATCTGCGATCGGGCTATCATCAGTGCGAGTTAGAGGCGGATGTCCACAGGGTGCATTCGGACGGTAAAGGCATATGAGTTGGTCGTATCTTTCGGTTTGACGATACTCGTGGTATTCATGGATTTGATGAGCCAGTGTTCAAGCCATTTGAATCGTTTGTGATAGTATTCATTGATGACATCTTGGTTTATTCGCTCGGAAGCGAGGCATGCGGATCGTTGAGGGCGGTCTTGAGAGTTCTCGGGACCGGTTATCATGCCAAGTTTTGAAGTGTGAGTTACGGTTGACTTGGTGGAATTTCTTGGGCATATTGTCGGGGTAGATGGTATTCGGGTGGATATGGCCAAGATCGAAGCGATCGAGTTGGCCTGAACTCTTGCAAGCCAGTGCAGCGACTTTACGGGCCTTGCGGGTTATTATCGGCGGTTCGTGGAGAAGTTTGCTTATTTACGCACCATTGACTAAGTGACTCGGAAGCGGCTAAGTTTGATGGTGATGCTTGTGGCGGGGTTTCCGGCTGCGAAGGAGAGATTGGCGGCCCGATTCTTACTCTTCGAGAGGTCGAGCGGTTATGTGGTGTATTGTGGCGTCGGCGTCGGGCTTGGATGTGTGTTGATGCGGCGGGGTAAGGTTATAGCATACGCGTCTCGGCGACTCAAGCATGAGAAGAACTACCCGCCCGTGATTTGGAGTTAGCGGCGGTGATTCACGCCTTGAAGATGCAGGAGGCCTTATTTGTATGGAGTTCGTGTGGATATTTACAGACCACGAGAGCCTCGGTATATCTTGGCGGAGGAGGTGAACTTACAGCGAGAGGCGGTGGTTAGAGTTACTCAAGGATTATGATGTCGATATCTGTACCACCGGGGAAGGGCAATGTTGTGGCGGATGCCGTAGTCGTAGGTCGATGGGAGTCTATCGGATGTGCAACGAGAGGAGGGGCATGGTCGCGAGTTACATCGACTAGCGAGCCATGGAGTCCGATTTATTGGTTACGATAGAAGTGGGGTTCGGGTTCGAGAGGTTGCGAGTCTTCCATCGTCGAGGAGGTGAAGAGACGGTTTGAGGATCCGATTTTGACCGCGGTATCGTGATCTGACTCTTACGTGAGGAAGGGTCCTTTTGAGGTAGCACGATGGGTGCTAAGGTTTGGCGAGTTGTGTGTTCGGATATTGCGAGGACTTGGCGGAGTTCTAGGGAAGCACGGCGCGCATTACTCTATCCATCGAAAGTCGACAAGATGTACCCGCGACCTCGGATCGTGTATTGGTGGGATGGCTTGAAGAGGGGCGTTGCGAGTTTGTGGCTCGGTGCGTGTTGTCGGCGGTAAGGTAGAGCATCGAGGCTGGTGGGTTATTGCGGACGATAGAGATCGACACGGAAGTGGGAGGTGATCAGCGTGGACTTTATCGCGGGATTACCTCGCACTCGGAGGAAGCGTGATTCTATCACGGGTTATCGTCGGCGGTGAAATTGGCCCACTTTCTTCCGTCGGGGCGACTTTTGGTGAGGATTATGCTAGACTTTACATCAGAGAGATCGTGAGGCGCGTGGGGTCCTATTTCTATCATATCGAGAGAGGATCGATTCTGACTAACACGGAGGTCTTTCGGAAGGGATTAGGGGCGAGTGAGCCTCGATCTGCATTCCATCCTCGAGCAGACGGACGAGGCGAGCGTACTATCGGACTCTTGAGGATATCTTGCGAGCTGTGTTATTAATTTCGAGGTAGTTGGGAGGATCATTTGCGCTAGTAGAGTTTGCGTATAATAACAACTACCATTCCGATATCGGATGGCGCCTTATGAGACCTTATATGGGAGGAAGTGCAGTCGCCGATGAGTTGGTTTGATATGGGCGAGTGCGATTGGTTGGGCGGACTTGATCTGGACGATGGATAAGGTGAAGCTTATCGAGGCGATTCTTGGCAATGAGTCGACAAAAGTCGTATCACGGATCATCGGCGTCGACATTTGGAGTTTGAGGTTCTTGATTGGGTTTTCTGAAGGTATCGCCCATGAAGGGTGTGATGATATTCGGGAAGAAAGGAAACTGACCCAGTACATTGGGCTTTATCAGTTGTCGCGAGGTAGGCGAGGTTGCTATGAGTTGAATCTGCCGTCCGATGCGGAGGAAGTGCATCCGATTTTCCATGTTTCTATCTTTGAGAGATGTATCGGAGATCCATCTAGAGTACACCGATTGGCGATGTCGGTGGCCAGGGGTTATCGTATGAGGAAATTCCCATAGCGATACTCGATCGTCGGGTTAGGCGGCGGACGAAGGATGTGGCTTAGTCGAGGTCTTATGGCGGAGCAGCGCGAGAGGAGATGGCGTGGGAAGCGAGAGGAGGACATGAGGCGGAGGTATCCTCACTTATTCCCCACCTCGGGTAACTCACTTTCCTACTTGCTGGTTTTATTTATCATATATGCTTGAGTGTTGTATTGTGGCCATGTATGGCATTTGCAAACTGTTTAAGTTGCGAGGAGCTATGTCGTTTCTGATTTAATTGAATCTAGAAGGAACATTCGGGACGAATGTTTCTAAGGAGGGGAGAATGTTATACCAGTAGTTCGAGGTATGTATGTGAGGACCTACGTACAAGTGTATAAACCCTAATTAGGTTAAGGATGAAAATGTGAACTTCCAACGGAAAAGATTCCGAACCTTGTGAAGGAAATTTTACGCTTTTAATATTTTAACCGATTTCAGATTTTTTCGAGAGATGAAATATTTTGGACCAATAGGAGGGCGACATGTGTCACCCTTAGGTGGCATTGGTTGGACGAAAATGGTGGGCAAGTGGGCAAGTCAATAAGTCAAGTCTTGCAAGATATTTCTTTGGGATAGTGGGAGTAGGTGGAGCGTTTTTGTGGGCAAGTGGGGAGGCCTTGTTGGGCGGTTTTCTTGAGCAAGTGGATGGCCACGTGGCTCGATGTTGTGGTGGACATATGTCCCGATGTTGTGGTGGACATATGTCCCAATGTTGTAGTGGACACTTGGTGAAAGACTCGCTCACAAGCTATCTAATCTACGCCTCCACTTGCTTTAATCTTGGCCATTGAAGGTTCTATAAATACCCATACAGTGCAAGACTTCTTCATTCACTTAACATTTCCAAGTCTCCAAAATCCTTCCCCTTAGTTGCAAGTTCTCGACCAAAGTCCCTCCCCTTTGAGTAGCTCTCGTCGAACACCCTCACGCCTTGTTGTTCTCGTGAAATACACATGGTAGAAAATTTGTCTTCTAGTATTGTTACCATGCCAAAATACCTTAGCCTAAATCCCTTGTAATTTTCCAAAGTTACCTCCATACTAAAAGCAGAAAATACTACTTTGTATCCTTTAGTCACAAAGCGAAACCATAGGAAAATCTTCGTAGTTGGTTGAAGTATTAAGTAGAAGTTGTTTAGAAACTTCTAAGGGTTTCTTGGAGCTATCGGGCGTGCAAATTAGGAGCTAAGCGTTGCTCGGGATCGACGTATAACCTTGGATAATTTTGGGCTTATCGAGGTAAATATCTTTGTCCTTATTGTACTTGGAGATTACATATCGTAGTAGTTTAGAATTAAGTATAAGTTATATAGAAGGATGGTATAAAGAAGAGAATTGAGCTGTACTTACATGGAATTTGTATTTCTGATGAACTTGTGTAGTTTGGCGGGTAGGAAATCTTGCCCAATTTTAGTAGAATAGAATCCTCTGCTTAGAATATTGCGAGTAGTCTAGACGTTGATAGACATATTTGACTATTATAGGTTGATACTCTGCGCGCGACATATTCGACTTGGCAGGTGGATTTCGCCGATGAGGTATGTGATTCTTCCTATCCTCTTGAGCATGATATTTTTGATATATATATATAGTACGGTAGACGTACGCGTGTTAACTAAAATTGGTTTTACTCTGATGTCTTATGACTTGAGTTTTAAATAATAAGAATCTTGAATTATTTCAAAAGAGTTATGAATCATTTCTGAAAGAAAAGAAATACTTGGTTTTAAAAGCTTAAGTGTTATACTAGCTTTATGGAAAGTTAGGTATTACGACTTAAGGAAGATAGAAGGAACGGTTTACTTATTTGTTTATGAAAGTCTTGTATTGATTTCTGGAAAGTGTAGTAAGATGGTTTGATAAGTAAACATGTTACGATGCTACGTGTGTTAGTGTCTTGTGATGTTTGTGTAAGGGGGTTATTCTTGTTGTGCTTACGTTGTTAAACGCTAAGCGTTATCTTCTATTATATCACATACCACGACTTGTTATAATCTGGGATGTCGAGGACCCGACCGGTCACGGCCAGTGCCTACACAGGCACCTGTTCAGTATACATCGAGAGAATAACAGTGAGCTATTATACCGTATTTCAGTATATGCGTGGGGCGTACGTAGAAATGTTGAAGCTTAAAGTATGTAAGGGCCGAATTTCACTTTGTGCACAACACCCGATTAGAGTCGTTTTTCGACGAAACGTTTTACACAACTCGCGTAGGATAAATTACGGCTATGTCATTTCTAATTTTTGCGGATTTTTCCGAGAGACGAAACATTCTGGACCAACGAGAGGGCGACACTTGTCACCCTCTCATTGGGGACGTTGGGCGGTAATGAATGGGACGAATTGGAGCCTATTTTGTCAAGGAGTTGGTAGGATATTTTTGTCTAGTAGATTGTTACACCCCGTAATTACAGGACATGTTTTAAGAACGTACGAAAGAACTCACGAGTGTTAAGATTTGAGACTTGTAAAAAGTTATCGAAAATATTGGAATTTGTCGGAAAACGTATTATTGTGACGAATGGGGGGACGACACGTGTCACCCCCCCTTATAGATGCCTTGGACGAAATTGGCATGGCCAATATGGTCATTGACCATAGTCTTAAGATGACAAAGTCTTCCAATTAATGAGCTTGAGTTTCTTGACCAAAGTCAAAGGTCCCACTAGTCTTGATATTTTATAAGAGACCATCCAAACCCCGATTTTTGCATCTTGACCCTACATTACACTATATAATACTACTAGTAGTGAGACTAGTTCCATACTTAGCCAAATTTACACAAAAATTGAAGAACATAGAGCAAGAGCTCTCGGGTTTGGGTCAAACAAGAAGGAAAAAAATTTGTTTGTTATCCAATAATCTTCCCACTTTAAACCAAGGTTCCTATGTGTATTGTAAGCATATCTCAATAGAAAAATCCGGAAAAGAGAGTTTTCGTATTAGTCGCAAAGTGAAAACCTAGTGGCTTTCTAGGTTTTGGATTGGAAGTTTGAAGGAAAGTTGTTGGTATGGTTCTAAGGGTCTCAGTAGCGGATTGAAGTGTCTTGAAGAGGCTCTAAGTTACTAAGGGCGACTTGGTTGAAGATTTGATTAAGATTCGTTGAGGTATAATCTTGTTCTTGAAAGTGTTACAAGGTTATTTATATTGTTGTTAGATTTACTTGTTGCTAGCATGAAGTATATGTGTTGAAGTTTATAAGGATTATGGATTGATTGTAGCCTTGAAAATCCGAAATGTAATGTAAGCCATGTTAAGTTGGATTACAATTTTGGTGGATTTATTAGAATCGTCGCATGTTGTTGACTTGAAGATTATAGTAGTTATAGTCGATTGTGACTTGATATCATGTATTGCTAACAACTTGGATTGAAATGGAAATTTGATAAGAATTGGTATTGTTGAAAGGAAGGTGGCCGAATTTGTACTTGTAGTTGTAATAGTTTGTTATTCATTTGTATTGGACTACCTTATAGATTGTGGTGAGCCAATTGGGGCTGTTTGGTTATTGTATTCGGCCTTGAAAAAGGTGGCAAAGTAAGTAGAAACAAAGGAGGTGATGTCCGATTTTCCGTAGAATTAGTGACTTAGCACTTAGAATAATTCTACGTTAGAAGTGAGAGGTTAATGGACATATTGTGACCATTATAGGTTGAAGTACTAAGTATAGCGTATCCTACTTGAAGGATGGATTTGCTATCAAGATTGAAGTACTTTGGAGCATTTTGCTACTTGTCGATAATCGTCGCGAGGTATGTGAACCTCTTCCTTCCTTTGGCATGATTCTATGTATGAAATATACATGTAGTAGTATTTCATGATTTCGTCTACTCTTAGAAGTTAAGAGGTAGTTATGTTGATTTACTCTATGTAAAAGCTACGTCTAAGAAATCCTAAGTCCTTACCAAGTCTTATGGGGGATGTTGGTAAGAGTCGTTAGGAAGTATGTTGGAGTCAAGTTGACTTGGCAAATTTTACGGCACAAATGAGAATAAGTATCGAACAAGCCATTGCAGCGTTAATAAAAGAAAATGTAATGACAATTAATTTTTTTAAAACAAGTAGAATTTCTCCATCTGCATAGAAGCTAAGATAAGACAAAATTGTATTACATTTTCTAGATCATGGCTACTTGAATAAGATCGTTATAAATAAGTATAACTTATTCTAACGCACTGCATAAAGAATATGTTACTTAATTTAAAAGAGTTTACGTATGAAGTTTTTAAGACTTTGAAACTGGTTTTCTTAAAAGTTAAGAGACTTGAAGTATTTTGAAAGCTATGTGATTTGATTTGAAAGTATAAGTCTCTTGGTTATAAAAAGAATGAATTAGTTTAAGGCATAAAGTTAGTATGACGGCTTTATGGGAAGTTGGTTATAATAACTTTATGGAAGGTTAAGAGCATGGTTTTCTCTAATGTAAGCAAAGAAATGATTTGAAATAAAGAAGGGCAAAATGTTTTAAAGGTACCAATTGCTTAAGGTTTTTAAGTAAGAAGTCACTTGATTTAGAAGCCGGTAATTGTATTTCTAAAAGGTAGTGTGACTTGTCTGAAAGGTAGAGATGACTTGATACTACGGTTGTTAGTATGCGGGAAGTTTTGTTTGAAAAGAGTTTTTCTAAAGGAGTAGAGGTGTAGTACGTTGGGTTAACTTCAGGCGGTATACCTTCAGGCGGACTATATGACATTATCGACCAGAGATGGGCGGGCGTATACCTTCAGGCGGACTATATGACATTATCGACCGAGAGATGGGCGGCGGTATACCTGCAGGCGGACTATATGACATTATCGACCCGAGAGATGGGGCCAGGCGTTATACCTTCTGCAGGCGGACTATATGACATTATCGACCGAGAGATGGGCAGGCGGTATACGCTGCAGGCGGACTATATGACGTGCTCGACCGAGAGATGGGCGGGCGATATACCTTCAGGCGAACTATATGACATTATCGACCCGAGAGATGGGCGGGCGGTATACGCTACGGGCGAACTATATGACGTATCGACCAGAAGATGGGCGGACGATACGCTGAAGGCGGAACTATGTGACCTTATCGCGTCGATTTGGTAGGGTATGTGGCGTCCTCCGTAAAGGGCGGATTAGGTTATGAAAGATAATTAAGGTTATATGGTAATGAACTTGATGTTTTTCCTAAGTATATGCGTAAGAAAGTGGCTAACGTTTATTGAAAAATGGGAAAAGATAATAAGATGCGATTAAGTTCACGAGAAATGACATGGTAGGCTCGGTATTTACTTCTTTTACACTTACCCTGTCATGCTTTTATGCAGATATGTTTTAATTGTTGTACCTTATTTAGTTCCATATTAAATTTTTG
The DNA here is from genome assembly GCA_029844215.1 of Przewalskia tangutica. Classification (NCBI taxonomy): domain Eukaryota; kingdom Viridiplantae; phylum Streptophyta; class Magnoliopsida; order Solanales; family Solanaceae; genus Przewalskia; species Przewalskia tangutica. Next base: position 104,677 of record JAQGDG010000511.1, on the reverse strand, counting down.
TTATGCGGCCCGGCCGAAGTGCGTTAAATGCCGCGAGTTTTAAGTACCAGTTGGTGATCCTTGCTCTTAGGATCTCGGTTGATTTTGAGAAAGCTCCATTTGCTCGGAGGCTTAGCTCTTGATGCGGTTTTCCACGAGGTAGTAGATTCGTATATTCGGGGTATGGCGGGGCCTGTCGCCCACGATTGTTATGTTAAAACTCTTAGAGGTCTGTAGTCACATGTTGTGGGTCAGTTTGTAAAGAAATGAGGCAACTGCTTCGGTTATATATATATGTCCAGGAAGGTAGCCCTATCGGCTAACCTGTTGTTTTACTTCTGTTGTGTTATTTATAAGTTTCATGTATGTTCCGCTGATTTTCTCTGATGTATACCTGTAAGGGTGCCCAGGTAGGGCACCAGTCGCGGGCCCGGGGTCGGGTTGTGACATAGATAGAATGGACACTTGCCTAAATCCTCACCCTACACTTGCCTTGCACTTGGCATCATCTTGGCCATTGGTTGGCCAATGCTTGACCTATAAATACCCCTCCATGTTGATGAACTTCTTCATCCAAATATTTTCTAAGTGTTAAAAATCCCTCCCCTCTCTTGTTATGTTTTCGTCCAACACCTCCTCAGCCTTAGTGGCTTGGCGAGAGCCCCCTCTAAAGCAAGCCCTAGCCGAAACACCACCTCTCCCTTAGTAGAAAAATACTCTTAGTATTGTTCTTATGGCAAAATACTTTAGCCCTTATACTTTGTAGTATTTCCAAAGTCCTCTACATACTAAAAGCCCAAATACTAGCTATACTTCCTTAGTCAGCGAAACCTAAGAGAAACTTCATTGTTGATTGAAGTAGTAAGTAGAAGTGTGTAGCAACTTCTAAGGGTTCTTGAGCGCATTGGAGCGTGCGGGTAGGAGCTAAACCTTGCTCGGGCGACTTTTATCTTGGATATTATTGGGCTTCTGAGGGTAAATAACCTTATCCTCCTTTTGTAATTAGAATATACATCTTGTAGAAGTATAGGAATAAGTATAAATACTTAGAAGGTTATTAAAGAATAGAATTGGCGATATCACGGTAGAAGGGTTTAAAGAAGAATAATAGAGCATACTTACATGGAATTTGTTTTCTGATGAACTTAGTAGCTCGGGTAGGGTTGTCTGCCCAAATGTCCATAGAATAGCGAACCCTGCGCTTAGAGCTTTATGCAGTCTGATCTAGGCGTTGATAGGCGTGTTGGTATTATAGGTCGATTCTCTGCGCGCGACATATTGACTTGGCGGTGGATTTACGAGAAGGTATGTGATTCTTCCTATCCTCTTGAGCATGATATTTTAAAGAATATGTATATAGTACGGTGAGCGTCGTGTGTTAGCTGAATAATAATTACGGCAATGTCTTGGACTTAAGCACGAATAATAATTACGGCAATGTCTTGGACTTAAGCACGAATAATGATTACGTGATGTCTTTTGACTTAAGCTGAATAAAAAGAATCAAGTAGTTCAAAAGAATTAAGAAACCTTTTAAGAGTAACACTTGGTTTTAAAAGCTTAAGAGTTATACTAGCTTTATGGGAAGTTAGGTATAACGGCAAGAGTGATAAAAGAATGATTTATTGATTTAAGAAAATAAGAGACTTGACTTAATTATACTAATGTGAATTTTGTTAAAAAGTGTGAAACCTCATTCGTGAGTAATGAGTATTTTAGTTTTCAAAGGAATCTTGTTTCTTGATTTCGGAAATCAGAATGAATGTCGAACAAACCACAGCAGCGCTAATAAAAGGAAATGTTTTGACTAACGATGATTTATTAAAACCAGTAGAAACTTCCATCTGCATAGGAGCTAAGATGAGACAAAATGATATTACATTTCCTAGATCATAGCTCTTTGTAATAAGATTGTTATGAACAATAATAACCTACTCACACATAAGATATATGTTTCTCAAATTGTTTTAAAGGATTAAAACTATGAACTATGAAACCTTTCGAAATGAGAAACTTGAGTAATTGAAATTAGGCAAACTAGAACGTTAGAAAAAGAATGTTGTTACTTGATTTTACAAAGAGAAGTGTTTTGATTTACTTCAAAAGATAATCACCCTATTTGTTTTATACTACGGATATTGTGTGACTTTTGTGAAAGAAACAGATCTTTTAAAAGATAATACATGAAGTACTTTGGGGCTAAGAACCCGAACTTGTTAACATAATGTAGAAAGTACCTTGTGTGAATAACTTGATTGTATTGATTTGTGATAGTCTTGTAATACTTTCTTGTTGACTTGATAAGTAAACATGTTAGGATGCTACGTGAGTTAGTATCTTGTGATGTTTGTGTAAAGGGGTTTTCCCTTGTTGTGCTTAGGTTGTTTAAACGATAAGCTGTTATGTTAGTATTATATCACTCATGATTCCGGGGGTTAAGCTGCCCTCCGTCTGGGGTGAACTTCGGTAGTCTGTGTGACCTATGATTCGAGGATACCTTATGCGGGTCCGTGTGGCCTATGCGGAACTGCGGGAGTTCCAGGTTAGTGTGCGGCCTTTGTGGTCATGCGGTCTATATGGCCATGCGGACGGCGAGTCCAGGACGCTGCCGGGGAGTAGCTACCCTCGATGCGGGAATACCTCATGCGGGCCATTGGGTGGCCCGTGCGGGCTCTGAGGAAGTTCGAGGGCTAGGCGCGCACATTAGATCTCGCGCGAGTGGCGGCTTTGATCATGTAATGATGCAGACAGATCTCATGATCTGATTCGACCTTGTTTATCTTGTAGGTTTTAGGAGTCGGCTATGCCTTCGTACATTACCGTGCGGTTTTATGATGACAGGTAGGACACTGGTGTTCTTGTGTATTCCTTGGTGCTTTTATATCATAGGCGGCAGTGAGGAAGGTATTCCACAGGCATGATTGATGTTGTGGGCGTGAGACCCATTGTTACATTTGAGTGATGACTTTGAGGGCGTGAGTCCTTGACTTGACATGACTGCTTATTTATTTTGAACTGTAGTTTTGGTTATCATGCATGTCTCCTGCTTTATATAGACTACTATGATTTCATTCTGATATTTTGATTTCACATACTTGGTACTGTTATCTTGACTTCCTTGAGGCTGCATTCATGCCGCGGTAGAAGTACTCCTACCGTTGATCCGTTCTTAGGATCACCGTTTGACGTTGGAAAAGCTCCGTTTCTCGGAGGCTTAGCATTTTGTATGGTCCTGTCATTGTAGATATTTGCATTGAGGGGTATGGCGGGGCCTGTCGCCATTGTTGTTTAAACTCTTAGAGTGCATAGACTGTTGTAAGGTTAGGATATAGCTTATTCATTTTGGGGCATTTATATACATATATGCAGAAAGGCAACTTTTCCCAGCGTGTCTTATTTATCTTGTTTCATATCTTGGTTGTTTTATATTCGATTTCTACGATGTATGACTACTTGGGTGCGGGTAAGGCACGATCCACGAACCGGGCAGTCGTGACAAAAGTAGTATCGAGCGATTAATCCTCGGAAAGTGTCTACGAACCGTATCTAGTAGAGTCTTGATTATCGGTGTGTTGTGCACACCAATGTCGAGGAGGCTATAGGATATTTAGGATTGGTTTCCATTCTTCTCACTCGAGATCGTGCTTTAGAGGCGTGTTATAAGTTGGACCCTCTAACGTATTCCTTTCCTTTACTGATGATGCCTCGCGCCCGAACCTCGGGCCCGAAGGCGAAGCGGCGAGAGGCTGCGAGTGGAGTTGAGAGAGTTAGAAGAACGCAGGCCCAATCATCACTGAGGTGATGCTTCATGCGAGGAGTTACGAGGCGTCGCCCGGCAGCGAGTTTGGCACGGCCGATTCCTCTGCGGCCATGACATCTGGACCTTGGTTCCACGGCTTGGAAGCGAAAAATATGGATTGGAAGGAGGCGACCTGTTACTAGCAAGGACTTGGCAGGAGAGTATTTTATGTACGGTATACCAAGGATATTGATGATTATCTAAAGAATGGGTGTGAAGAAGTAGCTCTTGATCGAGAATGAGCGAGCTTGCGTTCGGGATTATGTGCGTGGTGAGAGATGTAGAGATCGGCCATTAACCAAGATCGTGCGAAGAGGGCCCGATTGGCAGGATCATCTGGTAACTCTCGAGGCGAACCACCTCAGCAGCAGATTAGACATGCGCCTCCGCGATGCGAGTGTCCCTCGCGAGTTGATTTTTCCTCGATGTTCACGGTGTGGCAAACGTCATCGGGGATGTCGTCTTTTTGATGGTTCTTGTTTTACTTGCGGCCGTCAGGGCCATGTGGCAAAAAAATGTGCAAGAAGGAGGACTCAGCCTACTAAATCAGTTGCGGATTCAGTGGTGCGGAGAGGAAGGGGTGTTAGCCAGAGGAGGCCACCCCCACCTCGGTGTGGCCATTGTGGTCGATGTCATTTTGGGGAGTGTCGTGCTTCTGCGGCAGCTTGTTATGTTTGCGGCCAGCAGGGCCATTTTGCGAGAAATTGTCCAACCAGAGTTGGCGGGGATGTAGGGACCCAGCCTTCGGGATCAGTGGATAGTTCATCACCTTCCCCAGCTATGCGCCCAACAGGGCGGGAGTGATTAGAACGACCTAGGGGAAGTGCAGCGTAGATACAGGTATATCCTTAACCCTCTAGAGATTTGTATGTATAGTAAAATGCGAATATCTTAAGTATTATTTTCGGTTAGCATTGTGTTAATTGTGATTAGAAATTATGGTTAGTTAACCGGGAAAGATTGGGGGATAGAAAAAGTGTGAGCCTTAGAATATATACGTAGAGACCTTAGAGGCGAGGCCATCTTTGGTAAAAGAATTAATTCATGTTTGACCCTTATCAAAGTGCATAGTTTACGTGAGATATATTTGTGGGATAAGTCCCTGAGTAGTAGGAAATGAAAGAGGGTAGTTGAGCTAAGAAGACCGCTAGGTTTTCGTAACGTGATTAGTGAGATTGTTCCGGATCGGGGAGCTAGTGTTTTGCGCGTTGCCGGGTCGGGTTGAGGCCATGTTGCGGGTCGACCCACGGCCTGTTTGGTGATGGGGTCAGTTTGTGGTGGTCCCTCTTTGTGTTAGGATCACGAGGGTGTTAGGCTCAAGTTTAGTTAACCATCGTACGAATTCGTGGATGCATTCGACCGATAGTCGGGCTGATGAGGTCAGCCCATCTTATCTTTTAGTCAAACCGTGTACTCGGTAGTAAGTTGCGAGATGATTTTCAGGAAGGTTGTAAGGCTGCACGGGGTGCCTACCTTCACCTTATGGCTGACAGTGGAGTCCAAGTTACGGCTGTTTCTTTTCTGGAAGAGTTACCAGGCAAGGTTAGGAACTCAGGTGAATCTCAGTGTCGCATTCACCCTCGGGCAAGTGGTTGGATTTCGGGGGTAGCTGTAAGGACTCTTCGCCTCTTGTTGAGTATGTATTATATAGCTACCGTTTGATTCGGTGTCGCCGTTTGGAGCCTTTTTATAAGCGCTAGTGTAAGATTGCCGATCGATTGATTCGATGTAAGCAAGGTGCAGATAGTTGGTTCGTACTTGTTCAGCAGGGCGTGGATAGGGTGGAGCTTATCCAGAAGAGGTTATTGGCGGCTGAGTCGGTGGGAGCGATACGAAACATGGTAAGTTATGAGAAGAGTTCGAGTGTCACGAGAAAGTGCGACGAGTAAGGAAGAAGCGAGCATGTGTAAGGACATAGATGTGATCATTTCGTTTGTAAAGAGTAGGTGCGATGGGAAGTATCTTTTAGACCCACGGAGGCTTTGTGATGATAGAGGATTCTCGCGGAATTGGAGGTAAGCTTTTGCGGTGTTACGTGGCGGTGTGGCATGGTTGTTTCGTAAGTATAGCGATGAGGACTATATTGGTGCTGTTTGTTTTGAGACTTAGAAGGAACATTCGAGACGAATGTTTCTAAGGAGGAGAATGTTATACCGTATTTCGGAGTATGTACGTGGGACGTCGTAGAAAAGTTGAAGCTTAAAGTATGTAAGGGCGAATTTCACTTTGTGCACAACACCCGATTAGAGTCGTTTTTTTCGAAGCGTTTTACACAACTCGCGTAGGATAAATTACGGCTATTTCATTTCTAATTTTGCGGATTTTTCCGAGAGGCGAAACGATACGGACCAACGAGAGGCGACACTTGTCACCTCTCATTGGGGCGTTGGGCGGTAATGAATGGGACGAATTGGAGCCTATTTTGTCAAGGAGTTGGTAGGATATTTTTGTGTAGTAGATAGAATGGACACTTGCCTAAATCATCACCCTACACTTGCCTTGCACTTGGCGTCATCTTGGCCGTTGGTTGTGATGCTTGACCTATAAATACCCTCCGTGTTGATGAACTTCTTCATCCAAATATTTTCTAAGTGTTAAAAATCCTCCCTCTCTTGTTATGTTTCGTCCAACACCCTCCCTCTAGCCTTAGTGGCTTGGGCGAAACCCCTCAAAGCAAGCCTAGCGAAACACCACCCCCCCTCCCTTAGTAGAAAAATACTCTTCAAGTATTGTTGCTATGGAAATGTAACGACCCGTCCCGGGGCCCGTTACTGGTGCCTTATCCCGGGCACCCTAGTGACACAACATCAGAGAAAACCAGCGGAAAATAAAACTTTAAACAAGAAACAAGATATATGATCATAAAACAGGCCAACCCAGTTACCTTCGATAACATATATAAATACAACTCTTACAAAGCGAGCAGTTTAATCCTTTTTACAAACCACACTTGTGATTTTCTGAGACCTCTAAGATTTACAACAACTATGGGACAGGCCGCGCCATACCCCGAATGTACAGAACCTACAACTCGAGAACATGCAAAAGATAAGCCTCGGAGAAGCGGAGCTTCCCAAAACGCTGAGCGAGATCCTAGGCGAGGATCCACGGCCGATGTACCTCTACTGCGGCATGAACGGCCGAAGGAGGTCTGACAACAGTACCAAGTATGTGAAACTATAAAAATCTTGTAATGAAATCATACTAGTCTATATAAAGCGGAGACATGTATGATAACCAAACTGATTCACAACATAAAAGCGATCATGTCGATCGGGGACTCACGCCTCAGTCATCACTCAAATATAACTATGGGTCTCACGCCCACAACATCAATCATGTTCGCATCATGGCGCGTGCCGGAGTCTGCATCGGTGTAGACATGTCCATGATGCAACAATAATACCAATGCCCGTGGCCACATGCCGAATTCTACCTCGGTGTAGACACGTCCGTGTGACATCAACAATAATATCTTGGGTGATCAACCTGCCGCGTGGCCACATGCCCCGAATTCTACCTCGGTGTAGACATGTCCACGTAACCACAATAACAATATATCGGGTAATCAACCCGGCGCGTAACGCGTACGAATCTGCATCGGTGTAGACATGTCCATGTGACATCAACAACAAGGCGATAATCAAAATGGAAACATACGGTGGAATTCTCCATCACGCCCGGCCGCGTCAAGTAAGTTCTCGACAAGTCGAGGCCCCATCGAGAGAGCGGTAACACGAAATACCACACTTGCACAACAAAGGCTATCATCACAAGCATAGGCAAGTTTCACAACAACAAGCATAGGCAAGTTTCACAACAACAAGCATAGGCAAGTTTCACACAACTCAAAGTACTTTCATTTTATGCCAAAGTCGGGTTTTAACCCCAAAGTACTACATCGTTAAGTTCTTTTAAAGAGATCCATTACTTTTATAAAAGTCACCTATGCAGAATTAGAATGACCAACCCACATTCCTTTTCAAAATCAAGTAACAACATTCTTTTCCTAAGTTCGGTTGCCTAGTTTCAATTACTCGAGCTTCTCATTTTCAAATGCTCAAGTCACTTATTTTAGAAAGGTTTAATAACTCATATTATTAATCTCTTTTAAAACAATTGAGTAACATATGTAATATTTGTTAGTAGTTTATTCTTTTTTATAACGATCTTATTAGTGCAGCCATGATCTAGAAAATGTAATTTCATTTTGTATCATCTTAGCTTCTATGCAGATGGAGGTTTCTACTGGTTTTAATACAACACATCATTATTCAATACATTTTCCTTTATTAACGCTGCAGTGGTCTGTCGACACACATTCTGATTTCTGAAATCAGTAAAACATTATCCCTTTAAAAACCAAGTACTCATTACTCACGAATGAGGTTTCACACAAACATCCACATTAAAACAAATAAGTTAAGTCTCTCATCTTATAAGATCAAGTATCTTAACTTCTAACATCAGTAAACCATTTTCTTACCTACATAAAGCTGTTATAACCAACTTCCCATAAAGCCGTTATAACACTTTATGTTTCAAATAAACAAATACACTTAGCTTTGTCGTCCACCGTACTACATAGCTACACACATATCATGCTAGAACAGATAGGAAGAGGTTCACATACCTCGCGACGAGTATCGACGATAAGCAAAATGCTCAAGTACTACAACCTTGCTAGCCCTTTCCACTCCTCAAGTAGAATACGCTACTCTTAGTACTTTCACTAGAAAGGTCACAAACGTCTATTAACTTCAAAACACAAGGTTCCATTTCTCTGAGAAAATTCGGCGACACCTCCCACATGACAGTCATCTCTCCTCTATCGGCGGGCCATCAAGCCAACCGGGGGTTCTCTAACGGACGTGTACAATTCTACTCGATAATACTACACAAGTCTCGCTGTCTGATCTATGTAAATACTGATGCGGTTCTTTTCTTTATTCTTGGGCTTAAGTCAAAAGACATTGCGCGATGCTAAGCTTAGTTCTATATATAGTATACTTCAACTATATATTCTAATAACATGTAATTTCCAATTACAAATAGAGGACAAGATAATTACCTCGATAAGCCCATAATTATCCAAGTTAAATGTCGATCCTTAGCAGCGTTTAGCTCGACTCAGTGCTCCATCCGCTCGAAACAACCCTTAGAAATTCTAACCAACTTCTACTTAAATACTTCAATCAATCAATGAAGATTTTCTTAGGGTTTGGTTTGAGACTAAAGGGACAAAAGGGTAGTATTTTAGGGCTCTACGTATAGAGGTATCTTTGGAATACTACAAGGTACAAGGCTAAGGTATTTTGGGCATTATAACAATACTTGGAAGACAACTTTCTACCAAGGGGGTAGGCTCGGCTAGCACGCTAGGCTAGGGGAGGTGTTCTCGGCCAAAGGCCACACGAAAGGGGAGGAAGGCTCTCGGTTTAGAGCTCACAAAGGGGAGGAGAGTGTTTCAAGACTTGGAAGTTTTGGAATGGATGAAGTCTTCACATTTAGGGGGGTATTTATAGCAAAACCAAAGGCCAACCAAGGGCCAAGATCCTTCCAAGTGTATAGCAAGTGTAAGGACAAGATTAAGCCAAGTGCACCCTAAACCCTACTCCACAAAACAAGGCACAAAACATGGCACCAAACAAGCCACAAAACAAGGCCAAAACAAGGAGCCAATAGGCCATAGAAACGTGACCCAATCGACCAACCCAAACACCCACTTGAGGGTGACAAGTGTCACACTCCCGTTGGTCCAAAACATTTAGTCTCTCGGAAAAATTCGCAAAAATACTAAATGACATAGCCGGAATTTTCCCAACGTAAGCTGTGGAAACGTTTCGTCGGAAAACGACTCTATTCGGCACTTGTGCCCAAATTTCGAACCAAAGCCTAACTTAAGGCTCAAATTCTCCACGTACGTCCTTACGTACATACTCTGGAAATACGGGGTATAACAGGAAAAATACTTTAGCCCTTATACTTTGTAGTATTTCCAAAGTCCCCTCTATACTAAAAGCCCAAATACTAGCTATACTTCCTTAGTCACAAACGAAACCCTAAGAGAAACTTCATTGTTGATTGAAGTAGTAAGTAGAAGTGTGTAGCAACTTCTAAGGGTTCTTGGAGCGCATTGGAGCGTACGGAGTAGGAGCTAAACCTTGCTCAGGAGCGACTTTTATCTTGGATATTATTGGGCTTACCGAGGTAAATAACCTTATCCTCCTTTTGTAATTAGAATATACATACTGTAGAAGTATAGGAATAAGTATAAATACTTAGAAGGTTATTAAAGAATAGAATTGAACTGATATCACAGTAGAAGGGTTTAAAAGAAGAATAATAGAAATACTTACATAGGTTTGTTTTCACGATGAACTTGAGTAGCTCACGGGTAGGAAGTGCTGCCCAAATGTCCATAGAATAGCGAACCCTCGCTTAGAGCTTTGTATGATCTGGTCTAGGCGTTGATAGATGTATTTGGTATTATAGTCGATTCTGCCACGCGACATATTCAACTTGGCGGTGGATTTCGAGAAGGTATGTGATTCTTCCTATCCTCTTGAGCATGATATTTTAAAGAATATGTATATATTACGGTGAGCGTCGTGTGTTAACTGAATAATAATTACGGCAATGTCTTCGGACTTAAGCCTGAATAATAATTACGGCAATGTCTTCGGACTTAAGCCTGAATAATGATTACGGCAATGTCTTTTGACTTAAGCCTGAATAAAAAGAATCTGAAGTAGTTCAAAAGAATTAAGAAACCTTTTTAAGAGTAACACTTGGTTTTAAAAGCTTAAGAGTTATACTAGCTTTATGGGAAGTTAGGTATAACGGCTTAAGAGTGATAAAAAGAATGATTTATTGATTTAAGAAAATAAGAGACTTGACTTAATTATACTAATGTGAATTTTGTTAAAAAGTGTGAAACCTCATTCGTGAGTAATGAGTATTTTGGTTTTCAAAAGGAATGTTGTTTTACTGATTTCGGAAATCAGAATGAATGTCGAACAAACCACAGCAGCGCTAATAAAAGGAAATGTTTTGACTAACGATGATTTATTAAAACCAGTAGAAACTTCCATCTGCATAGGAGCTAAGATGAGACAAAATGATATTACATTTCCTAGATCATGGCTGCTGTAATAAGATTGTTATGAACAATAATAACCTACTCACACATAAGATATATGTTTCTCAAATTGTTTTAAAGGATTAAAACTATGAACTATGAAACCTTTCGAAATGAGAAACTTGAGTAATTGAAATTAGGCAAACTTGAACGTTAGAAAAAGAATGTTGTTACTTGATTTTACAAAGAGAAGTGTTTTGATTTACTTCAAAAGATAATCACCCTATTTTTTTATACTACGGGTATTGTGTGACTTTTGTGAAAGAAACAGATCTTTTAAAAGATAATACATGAAGTACTTTGGGGCTAAGAACCCGAACTTGTTAACATAATGTAGAAAGTACCTTGTGTGAATAACTTGATTGTATTGATTTGTGATAGTCTTGTAATACTTTCTTGTTGACTTGATAAGTAAACATGTTAGGATGCTAAATGAGTTAGTATCTTGTGGTGTTTGTGTAAAGGGGTTTTCCCTTGTTGTGCTTAGGTTGTTTAAACGATAAGCTGTTATGTTAGTATTATATCACTCATGATTAGGGGTTGTCGCCTCCGTGCGGGGTAGACTTCGGAGCGGTCTGTGTGACCTATGATTCGAGGATACCTTATGCGGGTCCGTGTGGCCTATGCGGAACTGCGGGAGTTCCAGGTTAGTGTGCGGCCTTTGTGGTCATGCGGTCTATATGGCCATGCGGACGGCGAGTCGGGGCGGCTGGGGGTAGCTACCCTCGATGCGGGAATACCTCATGCGGGCCATTGGGTGGCCCATGCGGGCTACGGGAAGTTCGAGGGCTAAACGGCGCACATTAGATCTGCGGGCGAGTGGCGGCTTTGATCATGTGAGTCTAGACAGATCTCGTGATCTGATTTACGACCTTGTTTATCTTGGGTTTTAGGAGTCGGCTATGCCTTACGTACTTACCCGTGCGGTTTTATGATGACAGGTAGGACTGGTGTTCTTGTGTATTCCTTGGTGCTTTTATATCATAGGCGCTGGCGGTGAGGAAGGTATTCCACGGGCATGATTGATGTTGTGGGCGTGAGACCCATTGTTAAATTTGAGTGATGACTTTGAGGGCGTGAGTCCCTAACTTGACATGACTGCTTATTTATTTTGAACTGTAGTTTTGGTTATCATGCATGTCTCGCTTTATATAGACTACTATGATTTCATTTCTGATATTTTGATTTCACATACTTGGTACTGTTATCGACCTCCTTCGAGGCTGCGTTAATCGCGGTAGAAGTACTCTACTGTTGATCCGTTCTTAGGATCACCGTTTCAGCGTTGGAAAAGCTCCGTTTCTCCGGAGGGTTAGCATTTTGGTATGGTCCCCTGTCGTTTTAGATATTTGCATTCAGGGGTATGGCGGGGCCCTGTCCCGCCATTGTTGTTTTAAACTCTTAAGTGCAGAGACCTATTGTAAGGTTGGGATGTAATGTTCATTTTGGGGCATTTATATACATATATGCGAAAGGCAACTTTTTCCCAGCGTGTCTTATTTATCTTGTTTCATATCTTGGTTGTTTTATATTCTGATTTCTCGATGTATGACTACTTGGGTGCCGGGTAAGGCACGATCCACGAGCAGGCAGTCGTGTGAGAACATACACAACATAAACACATGTGTAACTATAAAACATCGGCTAGCGATAAGGCGCCTTCGATAAATATAACAAAATCAAAGTACAAGCTACAATCGATTCTTACAACCCAACCACATATGTGAATACAAACCTCTAGGAATAACAACTGTGGCGGGACAGGGCCCCGCCATACCCCTGAATGTACATAAATCTACAACACCAGGGAAAAGACTGTACCAAAAGATACCTAACTTGGGCTTAACACCCTCGTGACCCTATCATCTAGCGGGACCACTCAAAGCCCCACGCGTTCGGGCTGCGGGTTGACTCGCGATATGGCCTCAACCCGACCCACTTCGTACTAAACTCTCGTTCCCCGATCCGGAACAATCTTATCAGTTCACGTCATGAAAGTTACCACTTCCATCTCACACTACCCATGGAATTATCCCACAATATATATCATGCATACCGAGTACTTCGACAAAGACCAACCGTAAAATCATCCACTCAGGACGGCCTTGCATCCAAGGTCCCAACGTTATAAATTCTAAGGCTCCCATTTTCGTCCCAGGACTTACCCTTTTCAACTACCCATGTTTTCTAATCACTAATTACACAATGCTAACCGACGTAGCCTTTCGCGTGTTTCTACCATGCGACCTAAACAAGTCTCTCAGTGAAGATATCTCTGTAACTCGCCCCACTTTCCCTTTGTCGCTCTAATCAAATCCTGCTCTGTGGCGTATAACCACGAGAAGGTGATGAACGACCGCGATCCGAAAGGTGTGAGTCGTAACGTCCCGCACTCTGTTCGGACAATTTCTCGCAAAATGGCCTGTGTCAAGCCTAACAATCTATCTAAGTAGTCGACACTCCCCATAGAATACCTACCACAGCGGTCATACCTGTTATACCGTAGTTCGAGGTATGTATGCGAGGGCGTGCGTCACGAGAATCTGACAGAAAGATTGGAAAGGAAGAAAGAGCGATTTTCCACGGAAAAGTTTAGGTTTTGTGAAGGAAAAAGGTTCGTTAATGGGGTGGATTCCCAGTTTGGTATTCGGACTTCTGGAATATTAGAAATTATGGAATTTTATTTTCGGAAATGGTCACGTGGGGCCACGGGAGAAATTTACGGTTTTGTAGGGCCAGCTTTGTTTCGAGATTTTGGCCATTGTGGATATTTTGGAAGATGTTTTATTTTGGGCCAATAGGAGGGTGACACGTGTCACCCACTTAGGTGGCTTAGCGAATGGCATTTGTGCCTGACAGTTGGTTAAGTCGTTTTTAAATGAAGCGTTTTACATAACTGCGAAGGAAAATTCGGCTATGTCTTTTCTTATTTTTGCGGATTTTCGAGAGGCGGAACATTTTGGACAGCGAGAGGCGGCGGCACCCTCGTTGGTGGGCAAGGTGGGCGACACGTGGGGCCAATTGGGGAGGTCAGTGGTAGATATTTTGGTAGATATTTGTGAGGGTTTTAAGGAGTAGGGACTAGGGGCACTTGGGCATATCTTGGCCTACACTTGTGTAACACTTGGCTCGATCTTGGCCGTTGGTTGGCCTTGGCTTGTCTATAAATACCCTCTCCTTTGATGAATTCTTCATCCTTTCCTAAATGTTTCTAAGTGTTAAATCTTCTCCTCCCCTTGAGTGTTGAGTTCGGCGAGGCCTCCTCTCCTAGAGGCCTTGGCAGGTACACCCCACTCCTAGTAGTGTGGCGTGGGGTACCCACTGTGAAGTTGCTTTAGTATAATACCCACTTTTGTGGTGTAGAAATACTCTCAAAGTATTGTTATAATGCCCAATTACCTTAGAGTATACCTTGTAGTATTCTAAGGTTATACCTATCTGAAAGCCGGAAATACTATTATACTTCCCGTCAGTCACAAAACCGAAACCAGGAAAATCTCCATAGTCAGTTGGAGTATTGTGTAGAAGTTAGTTAGAACTTCTAAGGGTGGTTTAGAGCGGGTTGGGCGCTCGGAGTTGGAGCTAGCGATTGCCGGGATCGACTTTATACTTGGATAATTATGGGCTTATCGAGGTAAATATCTTGTCCTCTATTGTAATTGGAAATTACATGTTGTTAGAATATATAGTTAAAGTATACTATATATAGAAATGAGCGTGGTTAGTTAGCGATGTCTTTTGACTTAAGCACAGAAGCTGACCCAGCGTATTCTGATGAGACTTGTGTAGTAATCTTGTGGAGTAGAATTGTACAGTTCGGGTAAGATGTATAACCCACTGGTTGGCTTGGTAGCGGCCCAGTGAGAGGAGGAGATTTCTGTTGTTGCGGGAGAGTCTTTGCGAATTTTACGTAGAATGTTCTACGATAAGATCTTAATGTTAATAAGCGCCTTGTGGCCTTATAGGTTGAAGTACTACGTGTGGCGCGTTACTTGGCTTTAGGAGTAGCGACGGTTGGGAGTACTTGGGCGTTTTGCTATTAGTCGATGCTCGTCGCGAGGTATGTGAACCTCTTCCTATCTCTTCTAGCATGATATGTGTGAACTATGTAGTGCGGTGAGCGTACATGTACTAAATGTATTTGATTGGTGTAAAACATAAAGTGTTATAACGGCTTTATGGGAAGTTAGTTATAACGGCTTTATGTTGGTAAGAAAATACATGTGGTTTTAAAAGGTAAGCGATTTGAACTATAAGCGGCTTGTTATGTGTTAATAAAGAACTTGAAGTATTTCAAAAGAGTTTTGAATCATTTTGAGAGAAGAAGTAATACTTGATTTGTTTTGAAAACTTAAGAGTTATACTAGCTTTATGGAAAGTTAGGTATAACGTCTTAAGAATGTTTTCTTGATTTTGGAAATCAGAATGTGTATCGACAAACCAACTGCGGCGTTAATAAAAGGAAATGTTTTGTGATTAAGTATTATTAAAACCGGTAGAAACTTCCATCTGCATAGAAGCTAAGATGAGACAAAATGATATTTCTAGATCATGTTCTTTGTAATAAGATTGTTGTAAACAAGAATATCCTACTCATATAAGACTTATGTTTCTCGAGATAGTTTAAAGAGAATTATATTCTTAAATGAATAAGACTATGAACTCTGAAACCTTTCTAAATAAGAAACATGAACATTTGAAATTAGGCAAACTTGGGCGTTTGGAAAATAATGTTGTTACTTGAGTTTTACAAAGAGAAGTGTTTTGATTTACTTGAAAAGATAATCACTATATTTTCATATACTCGGGTATTGTGTGACTTTTGTGAAAATGCGTATCTTTTAAAGTTAATGTATGAAGTACTTTGGGGATAAAACCCGAACTTGTTAGCATATAGTAGAAGGTACGGTGTGTATAACTTGATTGTGTTGGTTTGTGATAGCCTTGTAATACATGCTTGTTGATTTGATAAGTAAACATGCTAGGATCTTTACGTGTGTTAGTATCTTGTGATGTTTGTGTAAAGGGTTTTTCCTTTGTTGTGCTTATGTTGTTTAACGATAATTTGTTATGATAGTATTATACATCACTCGTCTCTTGAGATGATTAGGGAGTTAAGCTGCCCTCCGATGCGGGGTAGACTTCGGGCGGGTCGATGGACCTATGATTGAGACTACCTCATGCGGGTCGAGGGCTATCGCGGGCTGCGGAAGTTCGAGTTAGGATCGGCCCTTGTGGTCATGCGGTCCTTGTGGCCATGCGGACGGCGAGTCGAGGATCTTTAGGGAGTAGCTACCCTCGATGCGGGGTTATACCTCATGCGGGCGATCTGATTGGCCTATGCGGGGCTGCGGAAAGTTCGAGGCTAGACGCGCACATTAGATCTGCGGGCAAGTGGTGGCTTTGATCATGTGGCGGTCTAGACAGATCTTATGATCTGATTCATGACCTTGTTGATGCGTGGGTGTTAGTAGTCGGCTATGCCTTCGTGCTTACCACATGCGTGTTATTATAGCGCAGTGGGACACGGTGTTCGTGTGTGTTCCTTGGTGTTGTTATATCATAAAGCTGCGGTGAGGAAGGTATTCCACGGGCATGATTGATGTTGTGGGCGTGAGACCCGTTGTTATATTTGAGTGATGACTTGAGGCGTGAGTCACGACTTGACATGGCTTATTATTGTGAGCGTAGTTTGGTTATCATACATGTCTCTGCTTTATAGACTAGTATGATTTCATTTCTGATATTTTTAGTTTCACATACTCGGTACTGTTGTCTTGACCTCCTTGAAGCTGCGTTCATGCCGCGAGTAAAGGTACACGATCATTGATCCTCGCTCTTAGGGTCCTGATTCGGCGTGTGGAAAGCTCCGTTTCTCGGAGGCTTATCGATGGTATAGTCCTGTTGTTGTAGGTGTTTACATTCGAGGTATGGCGGGGCCTGTCCGCCATTGTTATCGTATCATTTCTTAAGTGCATGTAATCTTTGTTGTGGCGGGGTTTGTAAAAAGGATTAAAGCGTTCATGTTGGAAAAAGTTGTTATTTATATATATGCAGAAAGACAAGTTTTCTCAGTTATTGTTTCATATTTCATAATATGTCTTGTATTGTTTATGTTCGTGATTACTACGATGTTGTATCACTATGGTGCGGGGTAAGGCACGATCCGCGGGCGAGAATCGGGTCGTGACAAAAGTGGTATCAAAGCGATTAATCCTCGGAAAGTGTCTCTGAGACCGTATCGTAGAGTCTTGATTATCGGTGTGTTGTGCACCACGCCAATGTCGAGGAGGCTATAGGATATTTAGGATTGGTTTCTATTCTTCTCACTCTGAGTCGTGCCTTAGAGTGTGTTTTAAGTTGGACCCTCTAGCGTATTTCTTTCCCTTGCAGTTATGCCTCGCGTAGGCAGCAGGGCCCGGGAGGGCAAAGCGGCCGGAGGCGTGAGTAGAATACGAGAGGGTTGCGAGGGCGAGCCCAATCATTACCTAGGGTAGTGCCGTTCGGGGATTTACTGCGGCGTTACTAGCCCAGTGAGTTTAGCAGCGGCGGCGGTTCCTCTGCGGTCATGATATTTGAACCTTGTTCCACGGCCAGAGCAGAGAATGTAGATTGCAAAGCGACCACATTTACTAGCCATGGATTTGGCTACGGAGATTATACCGATGTACCACGAGTCTTGATGACTACCTAAGAAAGGGTTGTGCGAGTAATTCTTGATTGGGCTTGAGCATGGCACGTATGCGGGCTTATGCGCGGCGAAAGCGTAGAGATCGGCGGGTTAACCAAGGGCGAGAAGAGGGCGAGCGGCAAGTCCTTGGTAACTTTCAAGGTGAGTATACCTTAAGTGCTATGTTACGATAGCGGTGTGTTAGTTGTGATTAGAAATCATGGTGGAGTTAGCAGAGTAAGATTTTGGAGGATAGAAAGTGTGAGCCTTAGAGCTTTATACGCAAAGACCTTAGAGGTAAGGCCGTCTCGGGTAGAGGCGTATGTTTATGTTTGACCCTTATAGGAGTGCATAGTGCCGTGGTGTGTTTGGGGATAGGTCCTAAGTAGTGTGAAATGAAGAGGGTGGTTGAGCTAAGAAGACCGCTAGGTTTTAGTAGCGTGATTAGTGAGATTGTTCGATCGGGAGCTAGTATTGTGCGGCGTTGCGGGTCGGGTTGAGGCCACGTTGCGGGTCAACCAGCGGCATGTATGGCGGTGGGGTCTGGTTGTGGTGGTCGCCTTGTGGTAGGGTCACGCGAGGGTGCTAGGCGAGTTTAGTTAACCAGCGTGCGAGTTCGTGGATGCGTTCGGCCGGTGGTCGGGCGATGGGAGCAGCCAGCCGTGTTCTTGATCGGGACCGTTCACTTGGCGATGTTGATTTATCGAGAAGGTTGTAAGGCTGCGGGTGCCTACCTTCACCTTATGATGACAGTGGAGCCAGTTCACGGCTGTTTTGTTTGGAAGTTTTACCAAGCATGTGTTAGAACTTCGGTGAGTCTCGAGAATCGCATTCGCCTCGGGCGGTCGCGTGGATTTGAGGTAGTTGTGAGGATTGTTGTCTCTGTGGAGAGGGCGTTTGAGCTACCATTTCGGTGTTCGGATGTCGCCTTATGAAGCCTTGCGGGCGGAAGTGTAAGTTGCGGTCGATTGGTTCGATGTTGGCGGGGTTGGATAGTTGGTTGATCTTGTTCCGGTAATTTGTGGATAGTGAAGCTTGTCTAGAAGAAGTTACGGCGGCTCGGAGGAATCGTGCGGATAATCGGCGGCAGCAGAGTTGAGTTGTGGTCGGTCTTCTTGAAAGTACCACCGGGACGGTGTGGCGAGTTTTGAAGCGAAGGAACTTAGCGAGTTACTTTGGGCCTTTGTGAGTTCATGTGAAGAATAGGCGGGTTGCCTATATGTTAGCATTTGCCGTCCGACTTAGGAGGAAGGGCGTCCGGTCTTCGTATTGTTATGTTGGGAAAGTATCGAAGATCCATCGAGAATGTTCGATTAATGATGACCTCGTTAGAATAGTAACCAGAGTTTTGGATACTAAAGCGATATCGAAATATGGTAAGAATTAGTGTCTGGCGGCTTGGTGATCGCATGCGGCCGGTACCATTTGTTGGAGTCGTTGGAGCAAGGCTCGCGACAAAGTGACAAAAGTAGTATTATTTGTGGTGATGTTAGAGGTGTTTCCTCGTGGACTTGGATGTAGGTATTTTGCGTGGGTATTTACGTGGCGGTGTGGCGGGATTGTTTCGTAAGTATAGTAGTGAAGACTATCTTGCGCGCGTTCGTTTGAGACTTAGAAGGAACATTGGACGAATGTTTCTAAGGAAGAATGTTATACCCGTAGTTCGAGGTATGTATGCGAGGGCGTGCGTGCGAGAATCTGAAAGATTGGAAAGGAAGAAAGAGCGATTTTCCACGGAAAAGTTTCGGTTTTGTGAAGGAAAAAGGTTCGTTAATGGGAATTGGATTCCCAGTTTGGTGTCGGACTTCTGGAATATTAGAGAATTATGGAATTTTATTTTGGAAATGGTCACGTGGGGCCACGGGAGAAATTCTGATTTTGTGGGAGCCCTTTGTTTTGAGATTTTGGCCATTGTGGATATTTTGGAAGATGTTTTATTTTGGGCCAATAGGAGGGTGACACGTGTCACCCCGCCTAGGTGGCTTGGCGAATGGCATTTGTGCCTGACAGGTTAGAGTCGTTTTCGGCGAAGCGTTTTACATAACTTGCGAAGGAAAATTCGGCTATGTCTTTTCTTATTTTTGCGGATTTTTCGAGAGGCGGAACATTTTGGACCAGCGAGAGGCGCTTGGCACCCTCATTGGTGGGCAAGGTGGGCGGCACGTGGGACCAATTGGGGAGGTCAGTGGTAGATATTTTGGTAGATATTTGTGAGGGTTTTAAGGAGTAGGGACTAGGGGCACTTGGGCATATCTTGGCCACACACTTGTGTAACACTTAGCTCGATCTTGGCCATTGGTTGGCCTTGGCTTGTGCTATAAATACCCCTCTCCCTTTGATGAATTCTTCATCCTTTCCTAAATGTTTCTAAGTGTTAAATCTTCTCCCTCCCCTTAGTGTTGAGTTCGGCGCAGAGGCCTCCCCCTCTAGAGGCCTTGGCGAGGGTACACCACTCCTAGTAGTGTGGCGTGGGGTACCCACACTTGAGTTGCTTTCGTATAATACCGCTTTTGTGGTGTAGAAATACTCTCAAAGTATTGTTATAATGCCCAATTACCTTAGCCAGTATACCTTGTAGTATTCTAAGGTTATACCTATCTGAAAAGCCGGAAATACTATTATACTTCCGTCGGTCCACAAAGCGAAACCACTAGGAAAATCTCCATAGTCAGTTGGAGTATTGTGTAGAAGTTGGTTAGAACTTCTAAGGGTGGTTTAGAGCGGGTTGGGCGCTCGGAGTTGGAGCTAAGCGATTGCCGGGATCGACTTTATACTTGGATAATTATGGGCTTATCGAGGTAAATATCTTGTCCTCTATTGTAATTGGAAATTACATGTTGTTAGAATATATAGTTAAAGTATACTATATATAGAGTGAGCGTGGTTAGTTGGCAATGTCTTTTGACTTAAGCTGAAGCCCAGGCTGAGCGTATTCTGATGAACTTGTGTAGTAATCTTGTGGAGTAGAATTGTACCGTTCGGGTAAGATGTATAACCCCACTGGTTGGCTTGGTAGCGGCCCAGTGAGAGGAGGAGATTTCTGACATTGCGGGGAAGTCTTTGCGAATTTTACGTAGAATGTTCTCGATAAGATCTTAATGTTAATAAGCGCCTTGTGGCCTTATAGGTTGAAGTACTACGTGTGGCGCGTTACTTGGCTTTAGGAGTAGCCGAAGCGGTTGGGAGTACTTGGGCGTTTTGCTATTAGTCGATACTCGTCGCGGTATGTGAACCTCTTCCTATCTCTTACAGCATGATATGTGTGAACTATGTAGTGCGGTAAGCGTACATGTACTAAATGTATTTGATTGGTGTAAAACATAAAGTGTTATAACGGCTTTATGGGAAGTTGGTTATAACGGCTTTATGTTGGTAAGAAAATACATGTGGTTTTAAAAGGTAGCGATTTGAACTATAAGCGGCTTGTTATGTGTTAATAAAGAACTTGAAGTATTTCAAAGAGTTTTGAATCATTTTGAGAGAAGAAGTAATACTTGATTTGTTTTGAAAACTTAAGAGTTATACTAGCTTTATGGAAAGTTAGGTATAACGTCTTAAGAATGTTTCTTGATTTTGGAAATCGGAATGTGTATCGACAAACCAACTGCGGCGTTAATAAAGGAAATGTTTTGTGATTAAGTATTATTAAAACCGGTAGAAACTTCCATCTGCATAGAAGCTAAGATGAGACAAAATGATATTTCCTAGATCATGTTTCTTTGTAATAAGATTGTTGTAAACAAGAATATCCTACTCACATATAAGACTTATGTTTCTCGGATAGTTTAAAAGAGAATTATACTCTTAAATGAATAAGACTATGAACTCTGAAACCTTTCTAAATAAGAAACATGAACATTTGAAATTAGGCAAACTTGGGCGTTTGGAAAATAATGTTGTTACTTGAGTTTTACAAAGAAGTGTTTTGATTTACTTCAAAGATAATCACTATATTTTCATATACTCGGGTATTGTGTGACTTTTGTGAAAATGCGTATCTTTTAAAGAGTTAATGTATGAAGTACTTTGGGGATAAAACCCGAACTTGTTAGCATATAGTAGAAGGTACAGTGTGTATAACTTGATTGTGTTGGTTTGTGATAGCCTTGTAATACCTTGTTGATTTGATAAGTAAACATGCTAGGATCTACGTGTGTTAGTATCTTGTGATGTTTGTGTAAAGGGGTTTTCCTTTGTTGTGCTTATGTTGTTTAACGATAATTTGTTATGATAGTATTATACATCACTCATCTCTTGAGATGATTAGAAGTTAATTTGCCCTCCGATGCGGGGTAGACTTCGGCGGGTCGATGGACCTATGATTGAGACTACCTCATGCGGGTCGAGGGCTATGCGGGCTGCGGAAGTTCGAGTTAGGATCACGGCCCTTGTGGTCATGCGGTCCTTGTGGCCATGCGGACGGCGAGTCGAGGATCTCTTAGGGAGTAGCTACCCTCGATGCGGGGTTATACCTCATGCGGGCGTCGGATTGGCCTATGCGGGTGCGGAAAGTTCGAGGCTAGGCAGCGCGCATTAGATATTGCGGGCAAGTGGTCGGCTTTGATCATGTGGCGGTCTAGACAGATCTTATGATCTGATTCATGACCTTGTTGATGCGTAGGTGTTAGTAGTCGGCTATGCGCCGTACTTACCATGCGTGTTATTATAGCGCAGTGGGACACGGTGTTCGTGTGTGTTCCTTGGTGTTGTTATATCATAAAGCTGCCGCGGTGAGGAAGGTATTCCACGGGCATGATTGATGTTGTGGCGTGAGACCCATTGTTATATTTGAGTGATGACTTGAGGCGTGAGTCACGACTTGACATGTTGCTTATGTGTATGGCTGTAGTTTGGTTATCATACATGTCTCACCTTTATAGACTAGTATGATTTCATTTCTGATATTTTTAGTTTCACATACTAAATTTTTGTTATGCGACCTCCTTGAAGTGCGTTCATGCCGCGGTAAGGTACGCGATCATTGATCCTCGCTCTTAGGGTCATGATTCAGCGTGTGGGAAAGCTCCGTTTCTCGGAGGCTTATCGATGGTATAGTCCTGTTGTTGTAGGTGTTTACATTCGAGGGTATGGCGGAACCACTGTCCATTGTTGTCGTATCATTTCTTAAGTGCATGTAATCTTGTTGTGGGCGGGGTTTGTAAAAGGATTAAGCTGTTCATATTGGAAAAAGTTGTTATTTATATATATCTTAGAAAGACAAGTTTTTCTCAGTTATTGTTTCATATTTCATAATATGTCTTGTATTGTTTATGTTCATTGATTACTGCGATGTTGTATCACTAGGGTGCCGGGGTAAGGCACGATCACGGCCGGAATCGGGTCGTGACAATGCAGGAGTGGGGTGGCCTCCTGCGGCTAACACCCTTCCTCTCCAGAACCGAATCATAATGACAGTAGGCTAAGTCATCCCACTGTATCCCTCTACTAGGACATTCTCTCCTCACGTAGCCCCCATTGCGAGTAAAACAAGCATTAGTAACGCGGCATTTCGGGATGGCGTCTACCACATAGTGAACACCGAGGAAGCGAATGCAGGTGGCTAGAACTATGTAAATCGTGAACGAGAAACCACGGAGTTCTAACCAACTCCTAAATACCACGAGCGTCACGAAATGCGCGAAGGACCACTCTATCTTGGCGGGCGCATAACGATCTCTTTGAGAAGGTCCGCCTCGAAAGTTACCAAAGGACCTGTTGTTACGGCCTCTGGCGATCTTGGTTAATCACAGCCGACCTCTACGTTCCTCGATCTGCTGCGCATGGCTTTGCAGCGGGCAGCGTCCATACGACTAAAAAGTTACTCTTGTACCTTCCCACTAGATAATCGTCAAGTCTTGTGACATATCGTGCACTCATCCTCGTATGCGCCACTTAGCGGGGACATAACGAGCGATGAGTCAAACTACTATCTTGTATTTCCGAACCGTCGCGGATTACGCCTCGACATCAAATATCTATACGCGAGCTCTCATCGGCAAAGGGAAAGAAGTGTGTAAGAAATGCCTGAGGTTTTGATCACTTCCATGATCCGCATTAATGCCCCCATCGAATAAAATCACGAGGATCTTCCTCGGTTCTCAATCCATAGAACTCGGGTGGTGCTGACTCGAAGTCGAAATCTCAGTGTCGGATCTAGGGTGAACTTCTGCGTGCTGCCGGAACCTCAGGCTCTCGTCTGTCCTCGTTCTAGCCACAAGCCTAGCTAATGGCGGCATTTCCTTGTAACTCATATCCTCGGCTCTGGTCGTGAGGTGGAGGCTCGGTATCGTGGCCTCGATGAAGCTGCTCTTTGCTCCAAACTCTCCTGGGGCTAGCGGCGTCGTAAAACTCGTCGTCTGAAGTACTATCTCAGGTAATGACCGGCCTGTGCCCTCGTAACCCTCTGTGTTCTACTCGTAGCTCCTCCATTGCCTTGCCCATCCGGGCCTGGTTGCCTTGCGTAGAGGCATAACTAACAAGCGAATACGCGATGAGTCGACTTATAACACGGCTCTAAGACCACGATCTCGAGTGAGAAGAATGAAACCAATCCTAAATATCCTGCGGCCTCACGATTATAGGTGTGGTGCCTGACAGCCGATAATCAAGACTACTAGATACGGTCGTAGACACTTTCCGAAGATCGCGCTCACGATACCACTTTTGTCACGACCCGATCCGGGCGTATGGTGCCTGCAGGAACCAGTAGACATACATCAGTGTCGGAATATAACAAACAAGGCATGAAACATATGTATCGATAAGAAAATAGGCTAACCAAAGCGGTCACCTTTACGTAAAAATAAATGAAAACTTGAGCGATTCATCCTTTCACAAACCACGCACAATAGTACTACGGACCTCACAAGAATATTATAACAACAACGGCGGGACGGGGCCGCCATACCACGAATGTAGTACCTACAACTACGAGGACTATGCAAGATAAGCCTCAGGAATACGGAGCTTCCCAACTGTTGTGACCACATGGCGAGGATCAACAAGTGGTGTACCTACACTGCGGCATGACGCGGCCGAAGGAGTCGATCTGACGGTACAGTATGTGGCGAAAAATCGTAAATGAAATCATAATAGTCTATATAAAGCAGAAGACATATATGATAACCAATTTCACGATACCTGATATATGTGATCGTGTCAAGTCGGGGACTCGCGCCTTAAAGTCATCACTCGATATAACTATGGGTCTCATGCACTGATATCAATCATGTGGAATTCGCCCTCATCCTTGGCGATCCGTGATATAAAAACACCTAAGGAATACATGAACACGAGTCCACGTGTCATAATAAAACGTGCGGGGTAAATGCGAAGGAATAGCGGACTACTAAAAACCCGCAGTACCAGCAATGCTATAAAGCGTATCACGAGGTCTTTCTGAGCGCCACATGTAATCGGCGGCTACTGCGCCTCGGTGTCAATGCGCGCGTCTAATCCTGAACTTACCGCGACTCGCGTAGGCGCTAGGCCCGCGTGAGGTATTCCGCGTCGGTAGCTACTCCTCGGCATCGTCACGGACTCGCGTATCCGCATGGCCACATAGACGCGTGAGGTATTCCCGCTAACACTGGAACTCGTAGCTCGCGTAGGTCCTGGACGCGTAGAGCATCCTCGCGTCGGCGGCAACAACGGTATAACATGTCAAGAGGTGAGTGGTACAATACTAACATAGCGACTTATCGTTAAACAACATAAGCCTGACAAGGAAACCCCTTTACACAAGCATCACGACACTAACACGTAGCATCCTAACATGTTTATTTATCAAACCATCTTACTACATTTTCCAGAAATCAATACAAGACTTTCATAAACAAATAAGTAAACCGTTCCTTCTATCTTCCTTAAGTCGTTATACCTAACTTCCCATAAAGCTAGTATAACACTTAAGCTTTTGAAACCAAGTATTTCTTTTCTTTCAAAAATGGTTAATAACTCTTTTGAAATACTTGAGATTCTTATTATTTAAAACTCAAGTCAAAAGACATCAAAGTAAAACCAAAACAATTTCCATACCTTCTTTTAAAACAAAGGCACTTTTCTTTAAAAGTCAAGTATGATATACTTTTAAACCAAGTGTCTTACTCTTTTAAAAACAAGGAACCTATCAAGTTACTTCTCCTTTCCCCAAATCAAGTTGTTTATAACTCAAGTTATCATTTTAAATCCAATGATAAAACCATTCTTATTTTCGAAATCAAGATAACTTTATTCTTTGAAAGACCACACCCATTACTCACGAGTGAGGTTTACAACTTTTAACAAAATTCAAGTCCTTAATATTTCATAACAAGTCACTAACTTTGGAATCAAGTCAAGGACACAAAGGAAAATAAATTTCCTTTAAACACCGTCGTCTACCGCACTAAATATATTCACAAATATCATGCTAGAAAGGATAGGAATAGGTTCACATACCTCGCGACGATTATCGACAATTAGCAAAGCGCTCCAAAGTACTCTAACCTTGCTCGCCTTTTCCATCCTTGAGTAGAATCGCTCTTTCGTAGTACTTGACCTATAAAGGCCACTGGCGTCTATCAACCTCACAGATCTCTTGGTAGAATAATTCTAGATAGAAGATTCCTTATTCTACGGAAAATTTGGCGGCCTCCCCACATGACCATATAAAACTCCTCATACAATGAGGCTGCTGCAAACCAACAATCCGGGAGTTACCGTCTAACGGGGCGTGTACAATTCTACTCACAATTATACTACAAGTCTGTAAATCTGATCGAATGTAAATCTGATTCAATTCTTTATCTTGATTCTTCCAATATATCTTATACTCGATTATTAACTACTACGACATGTAATTTCCAATTCTGATAGGGGATAAAGATCATTACCTCGATAAGCCCAAAATTATCCAAGATATAAGTCGATCTGAGCAGCGTTGGCTCCAAATCATACGCTCGAACCCGCTCAAGAAACCCTTAGAAGTTTCTAAACAACTTCTCTTAACAACTTCATCTAAGCTATGAAAATTTTTCGGGGCTTCGTTTTGCGACTATTGGAATAAAGTAGTATTTTTCCGGGCTCTTAGTATTTGAAATAACTTTGGAAAACTACAAGGAATACTAGGCTAAGGTATTTGGGACTAATACAACAATACTTGAAGTATTTTCTACACAAAGTGGGGGATTTGGACGAGCTACCTGAGGAGGGAGGATTTTTGTGACTTAGAAACATTTAAGTGGATGAAGAAGTCTTGAAATCAATGGGGTATTTATAGGAAAATCAATGGCCAAGATCTAGGCAAGTGTGTGGTGAGGATGGGGTACATGTGTGTGGGTAGTTGGCCAACCATTTGTCCACCACAACAATGGGACAAGTGGCGCCCACAAAAATGGGCCAACTTGTCCGCTGAAAAGCGTCGACACTCGCGACAATGCGCATGGCCTCGATGGGGGTGACGTGTCGCCAGACTTCGTCAAAATATTCGTCTTAGAAAAAATATCCGTAATGCCAAAAATCCGAAAATAAACTCGGCACAAAGCGTAAATTTCCTCCCGTGGGCCACGTGACCAATTCGGAAATAAAATTCCATAATTCTCAAATATTCCAAAAGTCCGAATACCAAATCAGGAATCCAATTCCCGTTAATGAACCTTTTTCCTTCACAAAATCCGGAAACTTTTAGTGAAAAATCACGTCTTCTTATTTCCAATTTTATTATCGTATTTCGTGCGTCGTCCTCATATACATACTGCGGAACTACGGTGTAACACTGATTCACGACATAAAAGCGATCATGTCAGCGAGGACTCACGCCTCAAAGTCATCGCTCAAATATAACGAGGTTACCGCCCGCGATATCAATCATACGCGTCGTAGCGCGTGCCGGAATTCTCCATCGGTGTAGACATGTCTAGGATGCAATAACAGTATA
This sequence comes from Przewalskia tangutica, assembly GCA_029844215.1. Classification (NCBI taxonomy): domain Eukaryota; kingdom Viridiplantae; phylum Streptophyta; class Magnoliopsida; order Solanales; family Solanaceae; genus Przewalskia; species Przewalskia tangutica. The sequence continues at coordinate 77,172 of JAQGDG010000511.1, read as the reverse complement.
CCGGGTAATCAACCCTGCTGCATGGCCACATGCACCCGGAATTCTTCATCGGTGCGAGCATGTCCGTATAACCGCGATAACAATATATCGGATGTCAACCTGCGCGTAGCGCGTACCCGAAATTCTTCATCGGTGCGGACATGTCCATGTAACAACAATAACAATATATCGGGTAATCAACCTGCGCGTACGTGCCCCGAAATTCTTCATCGCCGGTGCGGACATGTCCATGTAACAACAATAACAATATCACGGGTGATTAACGCGCGTAGCCGCGTGCCACGAGAATTCTTCATCGGTGCGGACATGTCCATGTAACAACAATAACAATATACGGTGATTAACCCGCGTAGCGCGTATGCCCCGGAATTCTTCGCCGGTGCGGACATGTCCATGTAACAACAATAACAATATATCGGGTGATTAACGCGCGTACCGAATTTTTCGCCGGTGCGACGTATCCGTATAACAACAATAACAATATACGGCCCTCCATCGAGAGCGGTAGCATAGGAATACAACTTTTACACAACAAGGCTATCACAAGCAAGCACAAGCAAATTACCATACTTGATTCTCTTACAAATATCCGTTCTTTCACAGAAGTCACTGATACCAACACTCGTAGTATCAAAAGCGAGTAACTATTATTTTAAGTAAACCAAAATAATTTCCCTTTTTAAAGACAAGTAACAACAGTCTTTTCCAAAAGTTCAAGTTTGCCTACTATCACATACTCAAGTCTCTTATTTTTGAAAGTTTTAGTAGTTCAAAGTCTTAATCACTTTATAAGATAATTCTCTTTTAAAACAATTTGAGTAACATATGCCTTATGTGTGAGTAGGTTATTCTTGTTTATATCAATCTTATTAAAGCGACCATGATCTAGAAAATGTAATACAATTTTGTCTTATCTTAGCTTACATGCGGATGGAGGTTTCTCTTGGTTTTAATAATAATTACTTAGTCAATACATTTTCCTTTATTAACGCTGCGATGGTTTGTTGAAACTTGTTCTCATTTAGAAATCAATATAACATTATTCCTTTTAAAACCCAATTACCCATTTCTCATTAAAGCGTTTTCACAACTTTTTAACCTGACCCAAGTCCTTATTATTTCACATCAAGTCTTTTATCTTTTAAAACCACAAACCATTTCTTTGCCCACATAAAGTTGTTATAACAAACTTCCGTAAAGCGTTATAACACTTTATGTTTTAAATCAACCAAATTCATTTAACACGTATCGTCTAGTACTACATAGTTCATGACATATCATCTTTGGAAAAGATAGGAAGAGGTTCACATACCTCGCGGCGATTATCGACAATTAGCAAAATGCTCCAAGTACTATCACGCTAGCCTTTTCCACCGCCCAGTAGAATCACGCTACGTAGTACTTCCACCTATAATGGCCATAGCGCCTATTAACCTCTAGTTCTCTTCGTAGAATATTTCTACGAAAAATTCGACACCTCCCCCCGCTATCACATAAATCTCCTCCCTACCAAGGCGCTACGGGCGACAACTCGAGGATTACCGTCCTAACGGGCGTGTTCAATTCTACTTCACGGGAAATACTACAAGTCTCTGTAAATCTGAGTCTATGTAATTCTGATTCAATTTTCTTCTTTAATATCCATTCTATATATAGTATACTCAACTATACATTACTCTGACATGTAATTTCCAATTACAATAGGGGATAAATATCATTACCTCGATAAGCCCAAAATTATCCAAGATTAAAGTCGATCACGAGCAACGTTTAGCTCTACTCAGTGCGCTCGACCCGCTCAAGCAACCGCCTCGCTCGCAACCAACTCCTCTTTAAGAACCACCTAAACAAGTGAAGAACACTAAGGTTCTTGTCCTCACAACTCTCGGCCAAGGTGAGGCTTTAGGGGCTAGGGTGTGAAATCTTTTCTAACTTTTGGTTAACAATCTTCCTAATATACTAAGGAAGAACACTTAAGAGTTTAGGAATTTTTGGACAAAGTTTGGTTAAGGAGAGGGTGTTTGGACGAAGGCTTTCAAGGAAGGGGAGGAAGTTTGGGCGAGAACTTCAACTAAAGGGGAGAGGGATTTTGAGACTTGGAAATTGTTCAAGTGATGAAGAAGTCTTGCTATCAAGGGGGGTATTTATAGAACCACCAAGGGCGAGATTAAAACAAATGGAGGTGAAGATTTGGATCCATGTGAAGAAGGAGGTCTTCCACCCAAGTGTCCACCACAATGTTGGGACATATGTCCACCTGACCTTGGGACATATGTCCCCACAACAATGAGCCATGTGGCCTTCCACTAGCACCAAAAAACGTCCACCTACTCGCTCACGAAGAAATATCTTCAAGACTTGACCATTTGACTTGTCCACTAGCCCAACATTTCGTCAACCCATTCCAACTAAGGGTGACACGTATGCCCTCTATTGATCCAAAATATTTCGTCTCTCGGAAAAAATCCGTAATGCCAAAAATCAGAAAATAAAGTGGGCCTCACAAAACCGTAAGTTCTCGTAGGCCCCACGTGACCAATTCCGGAAATTAAAATTTCAATACTTCTAAAATATTCCAAAAAGTCCGAATACCAAATCTGGGAATCCAATTCCCATTAACGAACCTTTTTACTTCACAAAAACTGGAAACTTTTCCGTCGAAAAATCACATCTTTCTTTCTTTCCAAAATTACTGTCGTATTCTCGTACGTACGTCTTCACATACATACCCTGGAACTACGGGGTGTAACAGTGGGGCATAATTTTACACGTATTGTAAGGCGTGTAATCCCCTTTGGTTGGTTGTTGTATTGAGCCTTGAATGTGGCGTGTTGGTTATTGATTATCGGACCTTGAAAAATGTGGAAAAGTATGTAGAAACAAAGGAGGTGCTGCCCAATTTTCCGTAGAATAAGAGACCGTATACTTAGTATTATTCTACGTTAGAAGCTAGAAATTGATAGTCATGTTGTGGCCATTATAGGTTGACAATTCTACGTGCGGCGTATTCAACTTAGCTTGCGGATTAAGCCGAAAAGGTATGTGAATTATCTCCTCTTCTAGCATGATTCCTTATGGTAAAGAAGGTATGTCCTACTCCTTAAATGATCCACTCTTTGATTGTACTTGGATTGCCTAATATAGAAGTTGTTCTATATACTCCCTTGATTGTACTTTGGATGATTAATTTGTAAGTTGTTATAATCCATTTCCTTAATGAAGTTTGGATTCTCAAAAGTGAAAGTATTTTACTTAAAGTACATAGAGTCTTGAAAAGGAAGTGGTTTCCAAATCTTTTGGCTAGTGCCTTAGTTTCAAAACCTAAAGGTTGTTATAATAACTTTAGGGGAGTCAAAAGAGTGATTTACTTAATTGTTTTAAATGTCACGACCGTTCGGGGCGTGGTAGTGCCTTACGGGCACCAGTAGTCATACATCGGAGAAATCGTGGAAAATAAAACAACCTGATATGAAGCAGTATAAATAAGACACGGTTTAGGAAAAAGTTGCCTTCGGCATATATGTATATAAGTACCCCAAAATGAGCGATTCATCCCAACCTTACGGTCTACAGGACCTCTAAGAGTTTAAAACAACAATGGCGGGACGGGGCCCGCCGTACCTGAATACAAATATCTCTGACAGGGGACCGTACCAAAATGCTAAGCTTCGAAGCGGAGCTTTCCCAGCCGAAGCGGTGATCCTAGAGCGGGGATCAACGGTAGGAGTACGCTTTACTGCGGCATGAGCGGCCCGAAGGAGTCGATCTGGCCAGTACAGTATGTGGCGAAAATCGTAAATGAAATCATAGTAGTCTATATAAAGCGGGGAGACATGCGATAACCAAAACTACGATTCACTGATAAATAAGCAGTTATGTCAAGTCGAGGACTCGCGCCCTCAAAGTCATCATAAAGCCGTGCAGGGTAAATGCGAGGGCATAGCGAGCTACTAAAAACCCCGAGTATAACAAGGGCGTAAAGCGTATCATGAGATCTGTCTAGGCGTCACATGATCAAAGTGGCCACTTTCGCGCGATATCTAATGTGCGCGTCTAGCCTGGAACTTTCGAAGCTCGCGTGGGCCACTCGATGGCCGCGTGAGGTATTCCGCATCGGTAGCTACTCCCGGCGGCGTCTGGACTGCGTCGTCGCGTAGCCCTGAACCGCGTGACCACGGGCGCGTACTAACACGGAACTCCGTAGCTCCGCGTAGGCCATACGGACTGCGTAAGGTATTCTCGAATCATAGGTCACTAGACCACTGAGTCTACCCGCGTCGGAGGAGCGGCTTAACCCGGAATCATGGTGATATAATATCAACATGGCGGTTTATCGTTAAACAACCTAAGCACGATAAGGAAAACCCTCTGCACAAACATCACAGATACCAACTCGCGTAGCATCCTAACATGTTTACTTATCAAGTCGACAAGAAGTATTACAAGACTATCACAAATCAATACAATCAAGTTATTCACACAAGGTACTTTCTACATTATGCTAACAAGTTGGGTTTTAGCCCCAAAGTACTTTATGTATTACTCTTTTAAAAGATCCGTTTCTTTCACAAAAGTCACACAATACAGTAGTATAAAGATAAAGTGATTATCTTTTGAAGTAAATCAAAACATTTCTCATTTGTAAAATCAAGTAACAACATTCTTTTCCCAGCGCTTAAGTTTGCCTAATTTCAATTACTCGAGTTTCTCATTTTGAAAGGTTTAGTAGTTCATAGCTTTAATCCTTTAAAACAATTTGAGAAACATATACCTAAGTGTGAGTAGGTTATTATTATTCGTAACAATCTTATTCTGACCATGACCTAGTAAATTTAATATCATTTTGTCTAATCTTAGCTCTGTCACGGATGGAAGTTTCTCTTGGTTTTAATAATGCTTTATTAGTCACAATATTTCCCTTTATTAAGTATTTCTTGTGGTTTGTTCGACATTTATTACGATCGGTAAAACATCATTCCTTTTGAAAACCAAAAATACTATTTACTCACGAATGAGGTTTCACACTTTTAACAAAATTCATATTAGTATAATAAGTCAAGTCTCTTATTTCCTTAAATCAATAAATCGTTCTTTTTATCACTCTTAGCCGTTATACCTAACTTCCATAAAGCTAGTATAACTCTTGGCTTTTAAAACAAGTGTTACTCTTCTTTAAAAAAAGGTTTCTTAATTCTTTTGAACTTCTTGATTCTTTTTATTAGGGCTTAAGTCATAAGACATTGCGTAAGTATTAATCGGGCTTAAGTCAGAAGACATTGCGTAATTATTATTCGGGCTTAAGTCAGAAGACATTGCCGTAATTATTATTCGATTAACAGCGTCGTCTACGTACTATATACATATTCTTTAAAATATCATGCTCGAGAGGATAGGAAGAATCACATACATACCGTGAAATCCACGCCAAGTTGAATATGTCGCGTGAAGAATCGACTATAACGATCAAATCGTTTATCAGCGTCGGTATCTTGTACAAAGCTCTAGCGGAGGTTCGTTATTCTATGGACATTTGGGCACTTCCTGCGGTGAGCTACCGAGTCTCTGTGGCAGTCGCATGTAAATCTGGTTCTATTATTCATCTTTTAAACCCTTATTGTGATATGATTCAATTACATTCTTTAATATCCTACAAGTATTTAATACTTACTCTATACTTCTACGATTATATATATTCTAATTACAAAGGAGGATAAGGTTATTTACCTCGGTAAGCCCAATAATATCCTAGATAAAGTCGCGCTGAGCAGGTTTAGCTCTAAGTTGTGCGCTCAGGTGGCTCAGAAAACCTTAGAAGTTCTTGTAACCTGCTAAGGACTAAGGGATTTGGGCTAGGGTAATTTGGGCATTATAACAATACTAGAAGGCAACTTTTCTACCAAGGGAGGGGGTAGTGTTTGGCTAGGCTAGCTTTAGAGGGTTGCTCTCGGCTAGGGCTTCTCAAAGGGGAGGGTGTGTTTGAATGAAAACAACAAGAGGAGAGGGAGGATTTGAGACTTAGATAGATTGCTCGATTTAGGATGAAATAACTCTTCAACAAGGGGTATTTATAGGTCAAGACATGGCCAACCAATGGCCAAGATTATGCCAAGTGCAAGGCAAGTGTAGGGTGAGGATTTAGGCAAGTGTCCTTGGCGACTTGCACACAAAATATCTACCAACTCCAAGACAAAATAAGCCAACCCAATCGGCCCTATTGGTGTGACATCCACGATGAGAGGGTGACAAGTGTCGCCCTCTCGTTGATCCAACGTGTTGCGTCTCTCGGAAAAATCCATAAAATTAGAAATGACATGGCGAATTTATCCTCGCGAGTTGTGTAAAGCGTTTAGTCGGCGACTCTAGCGGGTGTTGTGTACAAAGTGGAATTCGTCGAAGCCAACTAGGGGTGACACGTGTCGCCCTCTACTCGTCAAAATATTTCATCTTAGAAAATATCCACAATGGCCAAAATCTCGAAAACAAAGTGGGCCCACAAAGCGTAAATTTTCTCCGTGGGCCCAGCGTGACCATTTAGAAAAATAAAATTCCATAATTCTCTAATATTCGAAGCGAATACCAAATGCAGAATCAATTCCCATTAACGAACCTTTTTCCTTCACAAAAGCGGAAACTTTTAGTGGAAAAATCACCTCTTTCTTCCGTTCCAATTTCAATATCGTATTCTCGTGCGTGCGTCCTCGCATACATACCACGGAACTACGGTATAACATTCTCCCCTCGCCCGAAACATGCGTCGAATGTTCATTCTAAGTCTCAAAGCGAGCAGCGCGATTATAGTCCTTGCTGCTATACTTACGGAAACATCCAGTACCACGCTGGCCCAACCTGACTAAGCGCACATACTTATCTCCAAGTCCACGAGAAATCACCTCTATCACAGCTCTACTAGAGGTCTAAAAGATACTCCGCCACTTTCTCTTTACAAGCGGCCCGATCACACCATGCTCACGTACGACAACTTTCCACTTTTGTCACTTTGCCTTACTCGTCGTACCACTTCTCGTACCTCGAACTCTTCCTTATCACTTACCATGTTTAGTGCTTCCCACTGACTACGCTGCGATAACCTCTTACGGATAAGCTCCACTTTATCCAGCCTGCTGAACAAATGCGAACCAAGCTGCACGCACGCTATCGAATCAATCGATCGGCAATCTTACACTAGTTCTTATAAAAGGCTCCAAGCGGTGACACGAATCTGAAATGGTAGCTATAATATATACTCGACAAGAGCGAAGAGTCCTACGGCTACTCGAAATCCAACCACTTGCAGGGTGAATCGACGAGATTCACTTTGAGTTCCTAACCTTGCACGGTAACTCTTCCGTAAAAGCAGTAGTAACTTGGACTCCTGTCGGCCATAAGGTGAAGGTAGGCACCGTGCGACCTTACAACCTTCTTGAAATAATCATCTAGCAACTTACTCAGAGTGCGGTTTGACTAAAAGATAAGATGGTGACCTCGTGGCCCGACTCTGATCGAGCATCCACGAACTCGTACAATGGTTAACTAAACTGGGCCTAACACCTCGTGACCCTAACATGGCGAGACCACCACGCACTGACCCGTCGCCAAGCGGGCGTGGGTGGACCCGCAACGTGGCCTCGGCCGACCGGCAGCGCGCAAAACACTAGCTCCACTTTTGTCATTTTAACGCGAGTCCCTCAGGGACCCGACAAATGGTGCCGGGCTGCTTGCGATCCACACGGCGGGCGTGCCATACGGAGAGCCACGGTTGGTGCATTCCGTGGTAGAGGCTCACGGCCTCTTTATACGCTCGGCCCGAAGGAACAATCTCGCTAATCGCGTTCACGAAAACCTAGCGGTCTTCTAAGATCAACTACCCTCATTCGTTTCACAACATTCGAGTTCATCCCATAAAATATCTCACGTAAACTATGCACCTCGATAAGGGTCAAACACGAAATAATTCTTTTACCAAAGATGGCCTCGCCTCTAAGGTCTCTACGTATAATATTCTAAGGCTCCTACTTTCTCTATCACCTAATCTTACCCGGTTAACTAAAATAATTCTAATCACACTAACACCATGCTAACTGAAAACAATACTTAAAATATTCGCATCTTACTACACATATAAATCTCTAAAGGGTTAAGGATATACTGTATTTCTGCGGCACTTCCACAAGTCGTTCTAATCAAACCATACTGTTGTATGGCTGGAAGGTGATGAACTATCCTTTGATCCCAAAGGTGAGTCCCTACATCGCCAACTCTGGTTGGACAATTTCTCATAAAATGGCCTGCTGTCATGAACATAACAAGCGAGCGACGACCTCACGATGACATCGACCCTGGCCACACCAGGGTGGGGTGGCCTCTCAGCTAACACCCTCCTCTCAGAACCACTGCGTCCATGGCCCAGTAGGTGAGTCCTCTACTTGCATCCTTCCTCATAGAACATTCCCTCGCCGTATGGCCGGCGCCGCATGAAAAACAAGCACCGATAAAAGCGACACTTCGGGATGGCGCTTGCCACGCAGCTGTGAACAACGAGGAAAAAGCGAACCTGTGGAGGGCACTGCTTGTGGCGGCGCGTGTCTGTCGATCTTGAGGCGGTTTGCCTCGAGAGTTACCAAATGATCCACGCCAATCGGGCCTCTTGCGATCTCGATTACTGCCGATCTCTATATCTCTCGGCCATTGCACATGATCTGAGCATGGCTGGCTCGTTCTGTTGAAGAATCTTCCTCGCAACCCTTCTTTAGATAAGCATCAATATCCTTGGTATCTGGTACATAAAATACTCGCGGCGCCAAATCCCTTGCTAGCAGCGGGCGTCTCCTTCGATCCATATTTTACGCTCCAGTCGTGGGCGAAGGTCCGGATGTCATGGCGCGATGAGCTGCTGCCATTGTGCCAAACTCTTCTGCTGGCGGCGTCTCAAAACTCCCGCGTGAAGCATCACGGTGATGATTGGACTGTGCCGCAACTCTCACGAACACCACTCGCGACCGCCGGCGCCTTGCCGCACGGGCGAGTTGCTGGCGGAGGCATCAGCGGTAAAGGAAAGGAATCGTTAGAGGGTCGACTTATAACACTCTAAAGCACGATCTCGGTGAGAAGAATGGAAACCAATCCTAAATATCCTATAGCCTCACGATTATTGGTGTGGTGCTGCACAGATAATCGAACTACTAGATCTGATGCATGTAGACACTTTCAGAGGATTAAGCGCTCACGATACAACTTTTGTCACGACGGATTAGGGGCGTGGTTGGTGCCTTACGGGCACCCAGTAGTCATACATCGGAGAAATCGTGGAAAATAAAACAACCTGATATGAAGCATTATAAATAAGACCACGGTTTAGGAAAAAGTTGCCTTCGGCATATATGTATATAAGTACCCCAAAATGAGCGATTCGTCGACGCACTTGAGGTCTACGGACCTCACAGAGTTTAAAACAACAATGGCGGGGCGGGGCCCGCCGTACCCTGAATACAAATATCTGACGAGGACCGTACAAAATGCTAAGCTTCAGAGAAGCGGAGCTTTCCAGCCCAAAGCGGTGATCCTAGAGCGGGGATCAGCGGTAGGAGTACCTTCCTGCGGCATGAGCGCGGCCAGAGAAGTCGATCTGGTGCAGTATGTGAAGGCGAAAATACGTAAATGAAATCATAGTAGTCTATATAAAGCAGGAGACATATGCGATAACCAAAACTATAGTTCACGATAAATAGCAGTTATGTCAAGTCGGGGACTGCGCCTCAAAGTCATCATAAAACCGTGCGGGGTAAATGCGAGGCATAGCGAGCTACTAAAACGATCTGTGAGGCGTAAAGCGTATCATGAGATCTGTCTAGGCCGTCACATGATCAAAGTGGCCATTCGCGCATGATATCTAATGTGCGCGTCTAGCCTGGAACTTTCGAAGCTCGCGTGGGCCCTCGAATGGCGCGTGAGGTATTCCCGCATCGGTGCTACTCCGGCGGCGTCTGGACTCGTCGTCCGCGTAGCGCAAGACCGCGTGACCACAAGGGCGCGTACTAACACGGAACTCCGTAGCTCGCGTAGGCCATACTGGACTGCGTAAGGTATTCTCGAATCATAGGTCACTAGACCGCTTTGAGTCTACCCGCGTCGGAGGCGGCAACCGGAATCATGGTGATATAATATCAACATGGCGGTTTATCGTTAAACAACCTAAGCGCGATAAGGAAAACCCTCTACACAAACATCGCGAGATACTGACTCGCGTAGCGTCTAACATGTTTACTTATCAAGTCGACAAGAAGTATTACAAGACTATCACAAATCAATACAATCAAGTTATTCACACAAGGTACTTTACATTATGCTAACAAGTTCGGGTTTTAGCCCCAAAGTACTTTATGTATTACTCTTTTAAAAGATCAGTTTCTTTCATAAAAGTCACACAATACAGTAGTATAAAGATAAAGTGATTATCTTTTGAAGTAAATCAAAACATTTCTCATTTGTAAAATCAAGTAACAACATTCTTTTCCCAGCGCTTAAGTTTGCCTAATTTCAATTACTCGAGTTTCTCATTTTGAAAGGTTTACGTAGTTCATAGCTTTAATCCTTTAAAACAATTTGAGAAACATATACCTAAGTGTGAGTAGGTTATTATTATTCGTAACAATCTTATTCTGACCATGACCTAGTAAATGTAATATCATTTTGTCTCGTCTTAGCTCTGTCACGGATGGAAGTTTCTCTTGGTTTTAATAATACTTTATTAGTCATGATATTTCTCTTTATTAATGACTGCGTGGTTTGTTCGACATTTATTACGATCGGTAAAACATTATTCCTTTTGAAAACCAAAATACTATTTACTCACGAATGAGGTTTCACACTTTTTAACAAAATTCATATTAGTATAATAAGTCAAGTCTCTTATTTCCTTAAATCGATAAATCGTTCTTTTATCACTCTTAGTTATACCTAACTTCCCGTAAAGCTAGTATAACTCTTGGCTTTTAAAACCAAGTGTTACTCTTATTTCAAAAAAAGGTTTCTTAATTCTTTTGAACTTCTTGATTCTTTTTATTGGGGCTTAAGTCGGAAGACATTGTAGTAAGTATTGTCGAGGCTTAAGTCAGAAGACATTGCGTAATTATTATTGGGCTTAAGTCAGAAGACATTGCGTAATTATTATTGATTAACACCGTCGTCTAAGTACTATATACGTATTCTTTAAAATATCATGCTCGAGAGGATAGGAAGAATCACATACCTTCTCGGCGAAATCCACACCGAGTTGAATATGTCGTGAGAGAATCGACTATAACAATCAAATCGTCTATCAGCGTCGGTATCTTGTCTGGCTCTAGCGAGAGGGTTCGTTATTACATGGACATTTGGGCGACAACTTCCCTACGGTGAGCTACTCGAGTCTCTTGTGGCAGTCTTATGTAAATGCAGTTCTATTATTCATCTTTTAAACCCTTCTCTGTGATATGATTCAATTCTATTATTTAATATCCTACAAGTATTTAATACTTACTCTATACTTCTACAGTATATATATTCTAATTACAAAGGAGGATAAGGTTATTTACCTCGGTAAGCCCAATAATATCCTAGATAAAAGTCGCGCTGAGCAAGGTTTAGATACTAATTTGTACTCTCCGGTAGCTCAAAGAAAAATTAGAAGTTCTTCACAACTTCTACAAAGGACTAAGGGATTTGGGCTAGGGTAATTTGGGCATTATAACAATACTAGAGGCAACTTTTCTACCAAGGGAGGGGGTAGTGTTTGGCTAGGATAGCTTTAGAGGGGGTTGCTCTCGGCTAGGAGCTTCTCAAAGGGAGGGGTGTGTTTGGTGAAAACAACAAGAGGGAGAGGGAGGATTTGAGACTTAGATAGATTGCTCGATTTAGGATGAAATAACTCTTGACAAGGGGGTATTTATAGGTCAAGACATGGCCGACCAATGGCGAATTATGCCAAGTGCAAGGCAAGTGTAGGGTGAGGATTTAGGCAAGTGTCCTTGGCCAGCTTGCACACAAAATATCTACCAACTCGAGACAAAATAAGCCAACCCGATCGGCCCTATTGCGTGTGACATCCATGATGAGAGGGTGACAAGTGTCGCCTCTCGTTGATCCAACGTGTTGCGTCTCTCGGAAAAATCCGCCAAAAATTAGAAATGACATGGCGAATTTATCCTCGCGAGTTGTGTAAAGCGTTTAAAACGACTCTAAGCGGGTGTTGTGTACAAAGTGGAATTCGTCGAAGCCAACTAGGGGTGACCGTGTCTCCTCCTGTCGTCAAAATATTTCATCTTAGAAAATATCCACAATAGCCAAAATCTCGAAAACATAGTGGGCCCAGCAAAGTAGTAAATTTTCTCCAGTGGGCCCAGCGTGACCATTCAGAAAAATAAAATTCCATAATTCTCTAATATTCCAAGAAGCGAATACCAAATCTGGGAATCAATTCCATTAACGAACCTTTTTCCTTCACAAAAACGGAAACTTTTAGTGGAAAAATCACCTCTTTCTTCCATTTCAATTTCAATGTCGTATTCTCAAATGCGTGCGTCCTGCATACATACCCTGGAACTACGGGGTATAACATTAAAAGAGGATAAATGACATGATTTAAAGAGAAGTAACTTGTGTTAAAGGTATGAGTTACTTGAGATTTAAAAGTAGAAGAAACTTGATTTCTAAATATTAAGAGACTTGAAGTATTTTGAAAGTTAAGAAACTTGATTTGTAAGTATGTGATACTTGGTTTTAAAAGTGTAAGTCTCTTGGATATAAAAAGGAATGAATTGGTCTAAAATCATAAAGGGTTATAACGGCTTTATGGGAAGTTGGTTATAACGGCTTTATGGAAGGTTAAGAAAGTTGTCTATTTTGATTAATGGGCATAAGTTGCCTATATTGTGAAAATTTGAAGTTACTTGGTTTCAAGCTTTGAAATGAGTTTCTAAAAGTGTAGTAACTTACTTTGAAAAATAGACACGCCTTGATACTACGGGTGTTAGTATCTTGGGGTATTACATAAAAAGGAGTCTTTTGAAAAGAATGTACGTACGTAGTACGTTGGCTTGTTAAGAGAAAATTATTCTATTTGTGCCTTGATAGTACTTTGGCTTGTTAAATGAGAATTATTCTATTTGTGCCTTGATAGTACTTTGGCTTGTTAAATGAGAATTATTCTATTTGTGCCTTGATAGTACTTTGGCTTGTTAAATGAGAATTATTCTATTTGTGCCTTGATAGTACTTTGGCTTGCTTGAATAAGTATTTCTCTTGGTTTATGTAAAAAGAAGGCATGGTAATTGTCTTGATTTATGTAAAAATAAGGCATGGTATTGTCTTGGTTTATGTAAAAAGAAGACATGGTAATTGTCTTGGTTTGTGTAAAGGCATGGTATTGTCTTGGTTTATGTAAAAAGGAAAGGCATGGTATTGTCTTGGTTTACTTGCATATGGGTTGCTCATATAGAAATTCGTGCAAGTGTCATATTTCCACATCTCCGCGTCCCTCCATAAAGGGCCGGCAACTTGTTTCAAGGATACCATGGGTTAGCTCCCCATGGGGGTGAGTGGTACACACTCACGACGGGTCGGTATTTGACTCGGGCGGGTTAAATTCCCGGATATATATAAGCAACTTGTTTCAAGGATACCATGGGTTAGCTCCCCATGGGGGTGAGTGGTACTGTTACACCCCGTAAGTCCAGGACATGTTTAAGAGAATGTACGTAAGGAACACAAGACTTGAAATTGGTACGAAAGGAAGAATTGTTTTTCCGACGGAAAATCTTCCGAACGTCGGAAATGAAAAATGTTCGTTGAGGAGAATTGGATTCTCAAAATGCATTAATTGAGGATTATGGAATGTATTATCATTATGGAAATTTATTTTTACGGATTTGGTCATGTGGGGCCCACCCGAGGAATTTTACATTTGTGGGGCCCATGAGGTTCTGAATTTTATGGACGAATAGGAGGGCGACATGTGGCACCTCCCCACAATGGTCTTGGACGAAAATTGCAAGGGTGAAATGGTCATTTGACCAATGTATAGATGACCAAGTCTTGCTAAATAAAGAGCTTGATATTGTTGACTAAGTCGAGGGCGGCAGCGATCTCTTCCTCGAACTTAACAAGTGTTATAATCTAGACCTCGATGTATTATATAAGAACACTAGTAGCAAGACTTGTCTTCCAACACTTAGAAAAAAATTAGAGAACTTGAGCAACATTGAGGAGCACTCGGCTTTAAGGCCATTTCCACACAAAAAATTTCCAATTTTTGTCCATAATTCACAAGACTTTAAACCAAGGTTCCTAGGGGTATTGTAAGGATATCTCAATAGAAAGATTTCGGAAAAACGATGTTTTCACGTTAGTCGCAAGGCAAAACCCTAAGGTGTTCTTCAACTTTGAAGATGGAACTTGAAGAGGAGTTCTTCATGAGCTTCTAAGGAGTGCTTGGAGCGGATTGGAACATAAGAAAAGGAGCTAAGAATTGCTAAGGAGCGACTTTGAATCTTTGAAATTTTAAGGGCTTGTAAAGGTATAAATCTTGTCGTTTTAGCAATTAAAGATTACTTATCATTGTAGTTATGGATATTAGCAAGCATGAGGTATTTAGTATGAAGTTTGATAAGTGTATTGGCTATTGGAACCCTAATCTGAAAACTAGCATGTTTAACCCTTAAGATTACAATTCAAGTTGATTATTAGTTTAAGTCGTCACATGTTATATAAAGAAGGAATTATAGTTGTTGAAGTTGTTTATGACTATATAACATGTTAGACCTAAGAATTTGGATTAAAAAGAATTGGAAAAGGACTTTGTGTTGTTATATATGTTTAGTAGAATGGCTTTAAATATGGAACTAGTTTCGTATCAATTGTGGGGCGAATTTTACACATCTGTTAGGTGTGTAATCCTGTGTTAACTACATTGTTGAGCCTTAAATGTAGGCGTGTGCGGTTATTGAATTCGGCCTTGAAAAGGTGGCAAAGTATGTAGAAACAAAGGAAGTCTTGTCAGATTTTCCGTAGAATTTAGTGACTTTGCACTTAGAATATTCTCGTTGAAGCTAGAGGTTAATGGACGTATTATGGCCATTATAGGTTGAAGTACTAAGTATAGCATATTCTACTTGAAGGATGGAATAGCTATCAAGGTTGAAGTACTTTTGAGCATTTTGCTATTTGTCGATAATCGTCGCGAGGTATGTGAACCTCTTCCTTCCTTTGGCATGATTCTATGTATGGAATATACATGTGGTATTATTTCATGTTCCCTTCTACTCTTAGAAGTTAAGAGGTATGTATGTGATTTACTCTATGTAAAGGTTATGTCTAAGTTATCCTAAGTTCTTACCAAGTCTTATGGGGGATGTTGGTAAGAGTTGTTAGGAGGTATTTGGAGCCAAGTTGGCTTGGCTAATTTACAACACGAATGAGAATAAGTATCGAACAAGCCATTGCAGCGTTAATAAAGGAAAATGTAATGACAATTGATTATATTAAAATGAGTAGAATTCTCCATCTGCATAGAAACTAAGATAAGACAAAATTGTATTAAATTTTCTAGATCATGGTTGCTTTAATAAGATCGTTATAATTGTCACGACCCGACCCCGGGCCCGCGACCGGTGCCCTACCTGGGCACCCTTACAGGTATACATCAGAGAAAATCAGCGGAACATACATGAAACTTTAAAAATAAACAACAGAAGTAAAATAACAGGTTAGCCGATAGGGCTACCTTCCTGGACATAATATATACAGCAAGCGGTTGCCTCGCTTTCCTTTACAAAGCGACCCGATATATGACTCTGAGACCTCACAGAGTTTTTAACATAACAAGCGTGGCGGGACGGGGCGGCCATACCCTGAATAATACATGAATCTACCACGCCGGGAAAACCGTGCGAGGATAAGCCTCGGAGCAAATGGAGCTTTCCCAGTGACGAGATCCTAGAGCGAGGATCACCACAGGTACCTAAAACTGCGGGCATGAGCGCGGCCCGAAGAAGTCGATACAACAGTGCAGAATATGGAGCAGAAATAACGTCTGATAAACAAATCATAAGCGTACAAAAGAATGACAGAACAAGTATAAAAAAATACATACGAGATCTGTAGTGTCATTACGACTTATGAACTTAATTTCACATCAATATCTTTTCCCATTTTCCATAAAGGTTATAGCCACGTTCTTACATACGTGATTAGGAAAAATCATTAAGTTCATTTCTGTATAACCTACTTATCTTTCATACGTATAATCCGGCCCAAAGGAGGCACATTTACTACCCCGATGCGGGGCGCGATTAAATCACGCTAATATCAGCGTGTACCTGGCGGAGACATGTATGATAACTCGATTAACGATTGCGTGCCTTACTAACAATGAGAGTAAATAGGGGTATACTTACAATATAAAGTAGGAAAAGCTCACGATCAGCGGGACCGTCCGCGCGATGTCGTTAAGAAATCCTATTCGGGACTATTTCACCCGCGTAGATCGCGTGGACGCGTGAGGCATTCCTCGCGTGGGACTATTTCACCGCGTAAGCCGCTACGGACTCGCGTGAGGTATTCCTCGCGTGGGACTATTTCACCCGCGCGTAAGCCGCTACGGACTCGCGTGAGGTATTCGCCGCATGGGACTATTTCACTCGCGTGAGGTATTCCTCGCGTAAATTTGGACCGCGCGTGGGACTATTTCACCGCGTAAGCCCTACGGACTCGCGTGAGGTATTCCTCGCATCGTGGGTAGCAAATCACGGAAATATGCAATGCCACAAACAGGGAATGACCGCAACTAATAATATACCACTAGCACAAATTCGGCTGCATGCGTATCATAAGCACTTCTGCATCATCTGATATATAAGCAAGTTAAGAAAACCCCTAACTTCTTACTATTCTTGTTCATATACACTCTCATTTTAGTTTACCTAAGGCACTAACGTGTCTTTTTATAAAAAATCAGAATTTAACTTAGTACTACAATTAATGGAAGCATACGAGTGGAATCCCATCAGTCGGTATGTCAGTACTTTACAAGGCAGTGACCTCCCAGGAAGTAGCGGCAGCGTAATAAAACATAATACTTGCACTCAAGGCTATCACCGGCACGCGTAGGCTAATTCTCAATTAACAAGCCAAAGTACTTATCGAGGCACAAATAGAATAATTCTCATTTAACAAGCGAAGTACTACGTGCGTACATTCTTTTCAAAGACTCCTTTCGAATAAAACTTCCCGATACTAACCAGTAGTATCAAGTCCTATCCACCATTTCAAGACAAGTCACAATACCTTTTAGAAATACAATTACGGCTTCTAAATCAAGTGACTTCTTTATTAACGACCTTAAGCAATTGGTACCTTTAAAACAATTTGCCCTTCCTTAACACAAGTTAATTCTTTTATTACTTTAGAAAACCATTCTCTTAACCTTCCATAAAAGCCGTTATAACCAACTTCCCATAAAGCCGTTATAACCGCTTTATGGTTTAGACCAATCGTTCCTTTTATAACGAGAGACTTACTTTTTGAAACCAAGTATTATATACTTTCTAATCAATTCTCATAACTTTCAAAAATACAATTAGTCTCTTAACCTTTAGGAAGCAAGTGACTCGTTTTATTATAAAATCTTAGGCAATTGATGCCTTAAAAACAAGTTGCCTTTTCACTAAAATCAAGTCATTTATCTTTCCATAAAGAAAATATAACTAACTTCCCATAAAGTAGTTATATTCACTTTATACCTTGGCGAAAAACAATTTCCTATCGAAGGGACTTATCGTTTAAAAGCGGAACAAGTATCACATACTTTAAAACTCCTCAAGTCCCTTAACTTTAATAAAACTTAAGACATCCATTATACTTTCAAAGAAGTGAGTAAATCTCGACTCACTGACTTGGATATTCCGAACTAGTAAAGGATATCAAGGTGTTGTCGTCTCTGAGTACTAAATCGTGCGACTAGTCATGCTCGAAGATAGGAAAAGTTCTACATAGAGTAGATCACCTGACTACCTCTTAACTTCCAAGAGTAACGAGGAAACATGAAATGATACCACGGTATATTCCATACATAGAATCATGCGAAAGGAAGGAAGAGGTTCGCATACCTCGCGATGATTGTCGACAAGTAGCAAAATGCTCCAAAGTACTTCAACCTTGAGCTATTCCATTCTTCAAGTAGGATCGCTATACTTAGTACTTGACCTATAATGGTCACGTCGTCCATTAACCTCTTATTTCAAATGTAGAATATTCTAAGTGCTAAGTCACTAAATTCTACGGAAAATCGGACGACCTCGCTTTGTTTCTACTTACTTTGTCACCTTTTCAAGGCGAAATACAATAACCAAAAAGCCCCGATTGGCTCACAACAATATAGAAGGTAGTCGATACAAATGAATAACTAAACAGCCCGATTGGCTCGCGACAATATAGAAGGTAGTCGATACAAATGAATAACAAACTAAAAGTCCAAATTCGTACGCTTGAGTTCAACCGTACCAATTCTTATCAATTTCCATTTCAATCCAAATTGGTAGCATAACATGATATCAAGTCGCATTTGATTATAATAACCATAATCTTAAGTAAGTAACATGCGACGATTTCTAATAAGCGACGAATTAATAATCCAATTTTCAAGTGGCTTGCACAACATTTGATTAAGCTACAAGCAATCCATAATACTTATAAACTTCAACATACCAACTTCATGCTATCAACATGTAAAGCTAACAACAACAATATAAATATATAATCTTGTAACACCTTAAAAGACAAGATTATACCTTAACGATCCTTAATCCAAATTCCAAATCCGAAGTCGCTCCTTAGTAGTTTAGAGCCTCTCCAGGACAACTTCAATCCGCATTGAGACCATTAGAACCCTACCAACAACTTTCCTTCAAACTTCCAATCCAAACCTAGAAAGCCACTAGGTTTTCACTTTGCGACTAATCTGAAAACTCTCTTTTTAGGGATTTTTCTATTGAGATATACTTACTATACCCTCAGAACCTTGGTTTAAAGTGTGGAGCTTATTGAATGAAACACAAATTTTCTCCTTGAAGGACCACAACAGGAAGCGACTATGTTGTTCTTCCAATTTTGTAAAATTTTCTAAGTGTTTAAGCTTGTATACTACTACTAGTATTATATAGTGCAATGTTGGGTCAAGATGCAAACAATTGGGTGGTTGGGATGATCTCTTATAAAATATCAAGACTAGTGGGACCTTTGACTTTGGTCGAGAAACTCAAGCTCGTTAATTGGAAGACTTCGTCTTAAGACTATGGTCGATGACCATTTTGGCCATGCCTATTTCGTCGAAGGCATACATGGGGGTGACAAGTGTCGCCTCAAATTCGATCACAATATTACGTTTTAGAAAATTCCATAATTAGATAAATATTTACAAGTCTCGATTCTTAACACTCGTGAGTTCTTACGTGCGTTCTTACGCGTGTCACGTAACTACGGTGTAACATTCTTCCCCAGAAACATTAGTCCTCGAATGTTCTTTGAATCAATCGATTAACGCGACATAGTCTCCTTATCTACACACCGCTTGCTACGTATGCCACGTAGCATGTAATATTTATTCTAAGTTGTCAACCTTGGCACTCGCGAAGCCAACTAGCCCATACTTATAATGACCTCAAAGTGCTGTCATAATCCTCTCTATTAGGTCTACTAGGGTGCGGCATTTGTATCATCAGGAAAACCTCGTATCCCGCTCATTACCACCACACAACGCGGGTGTAGTTACCTCGAAAGGTTCTTATGGATTCGAGCTCATTCCTTTACACTTGGTTGTTATCTTTCTTCTTGGTCGCACTCTTTCCGGACTTCCAACTCACACTAGTATACATAACTTCCATACGATGTTGGCCTCAATCTTTGGAGTCACTCTATAAAACAATATAAGGCCATTTAGGTTTTCACGACTGGTTCGGTGGAGCAGCGTCCACGAACGTAAAACAATTAACTAGCCTTGGGCCTTGCACCCTCGTGACCTGTCACGTGAAGAACTACTACCAGCTGATCCCACTCCATTCCGGGCCATGGGAGACGTGTGAGTCCTCGGCCGGCTCGGCGTCGCCTTAACTCTTATCCTTGAGTGCGACTTAAAATCTTATTGCAGAAAGCCTTATATACCTAAGGTCGGCGGTAATCAATATTCTTAGGCTCGCGATTTCCATGCTCCAAGCCTACCTTGATCCCACAGTAGCGATACAAAGCTTCTCATAATACCATAATCCTGTTGTCTCGATCCAATGACCACTGCTTACTCTATCGGACTTCATCAGTACAATTTTCTTAAGCCTACCGCGCGGCTTAATACGTTTACATGACATTACATTGGGTTCATTAACATGGCTTCTTGGGTTCACCACCTATCGAATGACTCGTCCTTTCCCGATTATCTCGAAATAAAACACAAAACCTTGGTGAAAATTCAATAAATATTCCATACCTTCCGGTATCTAGTTAGTCTTTACCAATTCTGGTAATCTAAAATCATTCTAGGCGACAGCGTCGACCGCTTGTACGTAACTCGGTATAGATGTATATCACAATACCAACTATACTACAATCATTACCAACTGGATCGCGATCCACGTAGTCGCTACGGGTCATCTTTGCCTCTGCCGTATTGCGATCAACATAACTTTCGTTAGGGAGGCGACCTAACAACCTGACTCATGTACGATCTCAAAGTGAGAAGAATGAAACCAATCCTAAATGTCCTACAACCTCACGATTATAGATGTGGTGCGCGACCAGATAATCAAGACTACTAGACACGGTCGGTGAGACACTTTCAGAGGACTAAGCGCTCGATACCACTTTTGTCACGACCACCGGGCGCGGCCAGGTGCCCTACAGGCACCGCTACGGTATACATCGGAGAAAATCAGCGGAACATACATGAAACTTTAAAAATAAACAAAGTAAAATAACGAGGTTGGCGATGAGCTACCTTCACGGACATAATATATACAAGCGGTTGCCTCGCTCCTTTACAAAGCGACCCACGATATGTGACTACAGACCTCTAGAGTTTTTAACATAACAAGCTGTGGCGGGACGGGGCCGCCGTACCACGAATAATACATGAATCTACCACCTCGGGAAAACCGTGCCAAGGGATAAGCCTCGGAGCAAATGGGCTTTCCCGTAAATGAGCAGAGATCCTAAGAGCAAGGATCACGACACAGGTACCTAAAACTGCGGGCATGAGCGGCCCCGAAGAAGTCGATTACAACAGTACGAATATGGAGCGAAATAACGTCTGATAAACAAATCATAAGCGTACAAAAGAATGACAAGGACAAGTATAAAAAAATACATACGGATAATGCTGGTGTCATTACGACATGAACTTAATTTCACATCAATATCTTTTCCCATTTTCCATAAAGGTTATAGCCACGTTCTTACGCACGTGATTAGGAAAAATCATTAAGTTCATTTTGTATAACCTACTTATCTTTCATCACGTATAATCCAGGCCGCCAAAGGAGGCACATTTACTACGACCCGATGCGGGGCGCGATTAAATCACGCTAATATCAGCGTGTCTGGCGGAGACATGTATGATAACTCGATTAACGATGCTTTGTGCCTTACTAACAATGAGAGTAAATAGGGTATACTTACAATATAAAGTAGGAAAAGCTCACGATCAGCGGGACCATCCGCGCGATGTCGTTAAGCAATCTATTCCGGGACTATTTCACGCGTAGATCGCGTGGACGCGTGAGGCATTCCTCGCGTGGGACTATTTCACCCGCGTAAGCCATTACGGACTCGCGTGGTATTCCTCGCATGGGACTATTTCACCGCGTAAGCCGCTACGGACTCGCGGTATTCCGCCATATTTGGACCGCGCGTGGGACTATTTCACCGCGTAAGCCTACGGACTCGCGTGAGGTATTCCTCGCGTCGTGGGTAGCAAATCCACGAAATATGCAATGCCACAAACAGGGAATGACCATGACGAATAATATACCACTAACACAAATCAGGCTAGCGCAGCATATCATAAGCACTGAAACATCATCTGATATATAAGCAAGTTAAGAAAACCCTACCTTCTTGCTATTCTTGTTCATATACACTCATTTAGTTTACCTAAGGCACTAACATGTCTTTTATAAAAAAATCGAATTTAACCCAAGTACTACAATTAGCGGAATCATACGTGGAATCCCACATCATTTCGGTATGTCCAAGTCTTACAATGAGCCGGTAGGCCAGCAGAAGTCGCGACAGCGTATTAAAACATAATACTTGCACTCAAAGGCTATCACGTACAGCGTAGGCTAATTCTCAATTAGACAAAGTACTTATCGAGGCACAAATAGAATAATTCTCATTTAACAAGCCAAAGTACTACGTCGTACATTCTTTCAAAAGACTCTTTCCAAATAAAACTTCGATACTAACCGCAGTAGTATCAAGTCCTATCCACCATTTCAAGACAAGTCACAATACCTTTTAGAAATACAATTACAGCTACTAAATCAAGTGATTTCTTTATTAACGACCTTAAGCAATTGGTACCTTTAAAACAATTTGCCCTTCCTTAACTGAAGTTAATTCTTTTATTACTTTAGAAAACCATTCTCTTAACCTTCCATAAAAGCCGTTATAACCAACTTCCATAAAGTCGTTATAACCCTTTATGGTTTAGACCAATCGTTCCTTTTATAACGAGAGACTTCTACTTTTTGAAACCAGTATTATATACTTTCTAATCAATTCTCATAACTTTCAAAAATACAATTAGTCTCTTAACCTTTAGGAATCAAGTGACTCATTTTATTATAAAACCTTAGGCAATTGATGCCTTAAAAACAAGTTGCCTTTTCACTAAAATCAAGTCATTTATCTTTCCATAAAGCAAATATAACTAACTTCCCATAAAGCCGTTATATTCACTTTATACCTTAGCCAAAAACAATTTCCTATCCAAGGGACTTATACGTTTAAAACGGAACAAGTATCACATACTTTAAAACTCCTCAAGTCCCTTAACTTTAATAAAACTTAAGACATCCCTTATACTTTCAAAGAAGTGAGTAAATTGTTATACCCCGTATTTTCCTGAGTATGTACGTGAGGGCATACGTATATTAATTTGAGCCTTAAAGTAAGCATAGTTTCGAAATTTGTACTCAAGTGCCAAAAAGAGTCGTTTTTAATGAAAGCGTTTCCACAGCTTTCGTAGGGAAAATTCCGGCTATGTCATTTATAATTTTTGCGGATTTTTCCGAGAGACGAAATATTTTGGACCAACGGGATGGTGACACTTGTCACCCAAGTGGACGGTTTGGTTGAGCTCCCTTTGGCACATTTTTTTCATGTTTCTTGCCTTAAACATTTGGTCAATGTTTGGCTAGATATTTTGTGTAGTAGATGAGAAAGTGGGGCCCACAAACACTTGTCCAAATCCTAGCCCTACACTTGCCTAACACTTGTCTTCATCTTGGCCATTGGTTGGCCATTGCTTGACCTATAAATACCCCCCTTAGTTGATGAACTGCTGCATCCAAACATCATTCTCCAAGTCTCAAAAATCCCTCCCCTTAAGTGTAGCATTCGGCCAAGTCCCTCCCACTGTTGGGCCTTGTGGTAGAGCCTACCACACAGCCTAGTTGTTTCGTATAATACCCCTTGTTGTGGTATAGAAATACTCTCTAGTATTATTATAATGCCCAAATACCTTTGCCTAAATACCTTGTAGTATTCCCGAGGTTACCTCTATCTGAAAAGCCCATAAATACTAGTATATTTCCTTTAGCCACTAAGCGAAACCCTTTGGAAAAATCTTCACCGTAGTTGAAGTTATAAGTAGAAGTTGGTTAGAACTTCTAAGGGGTGGTTGGAGCGGTTCGGAGCGCACTGAGTAGGACCTAAACCTGGCTCTGGATCGACATATAACCTCGGATAATGTTGGGCTGATCGCGGTAAACATTCCTAACATACATTGTAATTGGAAATTACATGTTGTAGGAGTATATAGTTAAGTATACTATATATAGAACTGAACATAGTTGTGCGGCAATGTCTTTTGACTTAAGCTGAATAATACTTACGGCAATGTCTTGCGACTTAAGCTGAATTTAAAGAAAGTGACGTAATTACATAGGGTGTATTCTGATAGACTTGTGTAGCATTCTTGTGTAGTAGAATTGTACGTCAGGTTAGGCGTGTTAACCCCAGTTGGCTTGGTGGCGGCCTCGATAGAGGAGGAGATTTCTGTTGTTGCGGGGAGGTCTTTGCCGAATTTTACGTAGAATATTCTACATTGAGATCTAAGATGTTAATAGGCGCCTTGTGGCCTCTATAGGTTGAAATACTACGTGTGGCGTGGTCTACTTGGCTTAAGGAGTAGCCAGCGGTTTGAGGTACTTGGAGCGTTTGGCTATTAGTCGATAATCGTCGCGGTATGTGAACCTCTTCCTATCTTTTCTAGCATGATATGTGTGTAACTATGTAATGCGGTGAGCGTACATGTGCTAAATGTATTTGATTGGTTTGAGACATAAAGTGTTATAACGGTTTTATGGGAGGTTGGTTATAACAGCTTTATGTAGATAAGAAAATGCTTTGTGATTGTTAAAAGGTAAGATTTGACTTATAAGCGACTTGATGTGTGATAATAAAGCATTTGAGGTATTTCATTAAGAAACCGTTTTGAAAGAAGAGTAATACTTGGTTTTGAAAACATAAGAGTTATACTAGCTTTATGGGAAGTTAGGTATAACGTCTTAGAACTTGACTTGATATGGATGTTAGTGTGAAACCTCGTTCGTGAGTAATGAGTACTTGATTTTAAAGGGAATAATGTTTCTTGATTGAAATCGAATAAGTATCGAACAAACCAACTGCGCTAATAAAGGAAAATGTAATGACTAGCAGTATTATTAAAACCGGTAGAAACCTCCATCTGCATAGAAGCTAAGATGAGACAAAATGATATTACATTTTCTAGATCATGTTGCTTAATAAGATTGATTATGATCGAGAATAACCTACTCGCTACTTTAGGGCATATGTTACTCGATTGTTTTAAAGAGATTAAGACATTGAACTATGAAACTTTTCTAAAAAGAGACTTGCGTAATTGAAATTAGGCAAGCTGGAACTTTAGGGTAAAGAAAGGCATTGTGTTGTCTTAAAATGGTTTAAAACATAGCGTGTTATAACTTGACCTTATGGGAAGTTGGTTATAACGGCGTTATGAAAACAAAGAAGGTTTTATCTTTGGTTTTAAGGTGGTAACTTGACTTTAAAAAGAGAAGTGTTTTGGTCTAAAAAGAAGGCATGGTGTTGCCTTAATTTGGTTTTAAAAGGATAGTATGGAAGTTGTTTTAGTTTACTTAAAAGATATAAGTCACTCTATTTTTATACTACGGGTGTCGGGTGACTTTTATAAAAGGAATAAATCTCTTTAAAAGGAATTTAACGTCGTAGTACTTTAGAAGTAAAACCGAACTTGGGCGTAAAATGAAAGTACTTGAGTTGTGTATAAACTTGCCTATGCTTGTTGTTGTGAAACTTGCCTATCTTGTTGTTGTGAAACTTACCTATGCTTGTTGTTGTGAAACTTGCCTATGCTTGTTGTGATAGCCTTTGTTGTGCAAGAATTGTGTTTCTATACTCTGCGTCTCTCGATGGAGGTCGGTTGACTTGTTGAGAACTTACTTGGGCGTGGCCGGCGGTGTGGATAAATTCCGCGGGTAAGTTCACGTTGATAGTGTTACTTTTGTTGTCGCTTTGGACATCTTGACACGATCGTGGCGCGCGGGTATGCTTCCACTTTGATTCTGCCTTGTTGTCTTATTGTTTCCCCTTTGGACATCTTGACGCGATCGTGGCGCGCGGGTATCTTCCATTTGGAATCTTTGTCTTATTGTTTCCACTTTGGACATCGACACGATCGTGGCGCGCGGGTATCTTCCATTTGGAATGTTGTCTTATTGTTTCCCTTTGGACATCACGACCACGATCGTGGCGCGCGGGTATGCTCCATTTGGAATGTTGTCTTATTTGTTCCCTTTGGACATCGCGACCGATCGTAGCGCGCGGGTATCTCCATTTGGATTCTTTGTCTTGTTGTTATCATATCATGAAATGGCCGTGATGATGAAGGTACTCATGGCGGGATTGATGTTGTGGGCGTGAGACCACGAATTGATATAAGCTGTATGTGTATGCGTCTTGTAGTTTGGTTATCATACTGTCTCTGCTTTTATAGGCTAGTATGATTTC
The DNA here is from genome assembly GCA_029844215.1 of Przewalskia tangutica. Lineage (NCBI taxonomy): Eukaryota > Viridiplantae > Streptophyta > Magnoliopsida > Solanales > Solanaceae > Przewalskia > Przewalskia tangutica. The sequence goes on along the minus strand of JAQGDG010000511.1, from coordinate 50,859 downwards.
ATTTCTGATATTTCTGATTTCACATACTTAGTACTGTTATCTTGACCTCCTTGCCGGAATTTGCGTTAATCTGCATGGTAGAAGTACATCATTTGTCGATCCGCGTTTAGGATCTCATTTCACATTTTGGGAAGCTCCGTTTAGTCGGAGCTTATCTTTGGTATGTTACCACAGTCTGTAAGTTCTTGAGCGTTCGGGGTATGGCGGGGCCACTGTCCGTCATAGTTGTTGTATAAATCTTAAGTGCATGCTTTGTTGTGGCGGGGTTTGTAAAAGGATAAGCTGTTGGGTATTTATGTATATATGATGAAGACAAGCTGTTTTGGTTGGCTGTTTATTTATCTTGTCTCTTAATTCATGTTCATGTTTTTATTTCATTGATTTTCTCTGATGTTGTATCACTAGGGTGCCCGGGGTAAGGCACCAGTCACGGGCCCGGGTTCGGGTCGTGACATAAATATCCCAACTAACCCGACTTGGCTATTCCCAAACTAGTAAAGGATATCAAGGTGTTGTACGTCTACCGTACTACATAGGTGCAACTAGTCATGCTCAAAGATAGGAAAAGTTCTACATAAAGTAGATCACCTGACTACCTCTTAACTTCCAGAGTAGCGAGAAACATGAAATGATACCACAGGTATATTCCATACATAGAATCATGCCAAAGGAAGGAAGAGGTTCACATACCTCGCGATGATTGTCGACAAGTAGCAAAATGCTCCAAAGTACTTCAACCTTGAGCTATTCCATTCTTAGTAGGATCGCTATACTTAGTACTTGAACCTATAATGGTCACGTATGTCCATTAACCTCTTATTTCAAGCGTAGAATATTCTAAGTGCTAAGTCACTAAATTCTACGGAAAATCGGACGACCTCCTTTGTTTCTACTTACTTTGCCACCTTTTTCAAGGCGAAATACAATAACCAAACAGCCCCAATTGGCTCACAACAATATAGAAGGTAGTCGATACAAATGAATAACTAAACAGCCCCGATTGGCTCACGACAATATAGAAGGTAGTCGATACAAATGAATAACAAACTAAAAGTCCAAATTCGGCCACCTTGAGTTCAACCATACCAATTCTTATCAATTTCCATTTCAATCAAATTGGTAGCATAACATGATATCAAGTCGCATTTGATTATAATAACCATAATCTTAAGTAAGTAACGTGCGGCGATTTCTAATAAGCGACCAATTAATAATCGATTTTCAAGTGGCTTGCACAACATTTCGGATTAAGCTACAAGCAATCCATAATACTTATAAACTTCAACATACCAACTTCATGCTATCAACATGTAAAGCTAACAACAACAATATAAATATATAATCTTGTAACACCTTAAAAGACAAGATTATACCTTAACGATCCTTAATCCAAATTCCAAATCCGAAGTCGCTCCTTAGTTGTTTAGAGCCTCTCCAGGACACTTCAATCCGCATTGAGACCATAGAACCCTACCAACAACTTTCCTTCAAACTTCCAATCCAAAAACTAGAAAGCCACTAGGTTTTCACTTTGCGACTAATACGAAAACTCTCTTTTTCCGGGATTATTCTATTGAGATATACTTACTATACCCTCAAGAACCTTGGTTTAAAGTGTGGATCTTATTGGACAAGAAACACAAATTTTTCTCCCTTGAAGGACCCCTAACCCGAGAGCAACTATGTTGTTCTTCCAATTTTTTTGTAAAATTTTCTAAGTGTTTAAGCTTGTCTACTACTACTAGTATTATATAGTGCAATGTTGGGTCAAGATGCAAACAATTGGGTGGTTGGGATGATCTCTTATAAAATATCAAGACTAGTGGGACCTTTGACTTTGGTCAAGAAACTCAAGCTCATTAATTGGAAGACTTGATCTTAAGACTATGGTCAATGACCATTTTGGCCATGCCTATTTTCGTCCAAGGAATCTATAAGGGGGGTGACAAGTGTCGCCCTCCCATTCGTCACAATATTACGTTTTTCCGAAAATTCCATAATTCCGATAAATATTTACAAGTCTCAATTCTTAACACTCGTGAGTTCTTACGTACGTTCTTACCACATGTCCTGTAACTACGGGGTGTAACAATAATCAAGTATAAACTACTCAAACTCATAAGGCATATGTGCTTAACTTAAAGAATTTACGTTATGAAGTTTTAAGACTGTGAACCTTAGACTCATAAAAGGGTTGAGAGACTTTATTTTCAGGTAATGAAACTTGATTCTTAAAGGAAGAATTGACTTGATTTAAGGGAAGTAACTTGTTTTAAAAGGTGTGAGTACTTGAGTTAAGAAACTTGATTTCTAAAAGTGAAGAGACTAATGTATTTTGAAAGTTAAGAGAATGGTTTTCTCTAATAAGGTAAACAAAGAAATAACTTGAATTAAGGAAGGGCAATTTGATTTAAAGGTATCACTTGCTTAAAGCTTTAAAGTAAGGGTCACTTGATTTAGAAGCCGAGAAATGTATTTCTAAAAGTATAGTGACTTATGTGAAATGTACACAAGACTTGATACTACGGGTGTTAGTATCTTGGGGTTTTATATGAAAAGGAATTTTTTAAAAAGAATGGAAGTACGTAGTACTTGGGGTTAAATTCCCGGATTTTTATGTGTGAAACGAAAGTGCCATGAGTTTATAAAAATGGAAGTCTAAAGGTTTAATGAACTTGCCTATGTTTGCTTGTGATAGCTTTGAGTGCAAGTATTTTATGTTTACGTTGTCGTGACTCTCAGTTGGAGGGTTGGCTGTCTTGTTGTAAGTTTACTTGGACGTACCGAGAGTGATGTGGAATTCCACGGGTATGCTTCCATTATGATTGATCCTTGGACATGCTTATACGATGTGGGATTCCGGGGCATGTGACCAGGAGGCGGGTTAGATTCGGTTGTTTATTACCCATGACCATGCTTATCGATGAGGATTCGGGGCGTGCGACCATGCTATGTGCGATTATTACTCGTGAGCTAGCTCCCGTGAAGACATGTACCCGCGATGAGGATTAGGGGCATGTTATATTATTACTCCATGGGCTAGCTCCCGTGAAGACTGCGCCTCGATGAGGATGCGAGGGCGCGTTATGGCCATGCTTATACGATGAGGATTAGGGGCATGCGGCCACATTATATATATATATATATGTGTGTGTGTGTGTTGTATATGTGTACGCCGACAGTGAGGTAGGATGCCACGGGCGCGTCACATGGTTATATGTTACACCTACGACTGTCGGCAGTGATGTGGGATTCCACGGGAAGGAGATATATATATATGTATTGTGTATGTGTACGCCGGCAGTGAGGTAGGATGCCACGGGCGCGTCACATGGTTATATGTTACACTTATGGTATCGGCGGTGATGGGGATTCCGCAGACGCGCTTTGATATTTGTGTGATTTGATCGCGTCCCAGATTGGGCCGGGTAGTATATGCGTCCCTCCATAAAGGGTCAGATTATGTTATGAAATATAAGTAAGTTATATGGTAATGACACGGTAGGATCTGGTATGTACCCTTTTTATACTTGCCCCTGTCATTATTTTGTACCGTTATGATTTGTTTACTGTACCTTATTTTTCCGTTCCATATTCGGTACATGTTGTACTGACCCCCAGAGTGAGTTCATGCCATGAGTTTTAGGTACAGGTTGGTGATCCTTGCTCTTAGGATCTCGGTTGATTTTGGGAAAAAGCTCCATTTGCTCGGAGGCTTATCTCTTGATGCGGTTTTCCACGAGGTTGTAGATTCATGTATATTGAGGTATGGCTGTTACACGGAAATTCGGGATATGTTTATAAGAGCGTCGTAAGAACTCAAAATGTTAAGATTTGAGGCAGTAAGAATTTATCGAATTATGGAATTGTCGAAAAACAAAAGATTACACCGAACGCGAGGGCGACACGTGTCACCCCCCCTTACTTGGTCTTGGATGAAAAATACATGGATAGGATGGTCATTTGACCATAATTTAAATGACCAAGTCTTGCAAAGACTAATAGCTTGATATTGTTGACTTAGTCAAGGCCAGCAGCTGGGATCCGTATGAAACTCATCTAGGCACCCATTTGTTCTAATTTTGACCTCAATTATGTTATATATATGTATACTAGTAGCAAGACTAGTTCCACACTTTCTTATTTCAAGAAAACTTTTTTTAGGTAAATGCAAATATTATTACTAATAACGAAAAGGAAGTGGCTCTGATCGATCGTTGAGGTATCTCGAGCCTCGGCGTAATGCAAACGAAGAGATAGAGGAGGGTGGTCACTCAAAAGGTGCCACTACAAGAGGATAAAATCATAGAGAACTCTATAAGATGTTGTTTTGATTCTTGCAATGATCTCTTACTGCGCAAGCTTGTGCCTTGAAAGAGCATTGTGTTTCTTGCCCTCGAATCTCATAAACCATTATGCAAAAAGTAAGCAAAATAGCTTTGGCTCGGATGCTTGTCATGGTGTTCTTTCTTAATCCATTTAAGGGAGCTTTGTGATTGTCATCTCTCTTCTAATACCCAACCAATCTTTTATGCTCTTCCAAATCATGTGTGTATAGGGCGAGGCAAAGAAGAGGTGTTCCCTTGTTTCATTGGCTTGCTTGCGAGAATCATAAGATTTATCCTCCATAGTTGTATATTTCCTTAGAGTGCGTAGTCATGTTATGCGATTATCGGATGCTTTGCTAAACCATGTTTATATATATATGCGAAAGCGATGTTTCTCACATAAAGCGTGTCTTATTTTATAAATGTTTCATGTCTTGCTTTATATTTCGCTGATTACTACGATGTATGACTACTTGGGTGCCGGTGAGCACAAGTCACGGGCCGGAGCAGTCGTGACAATTATGGTGACTTCTCTGCGCGACATATTGACTTGGCGGTGGTTTTATTTGAGAAGGTATGTGATTCTTCCTAAAGCATGATATTTTATAATATATATGTAGTGCGGTAGGCGTCGTGTGTTAGCGAATAATAACTACGGCAATGTCTTTGACTTAAGCACGAATAATACTTACGGCAATGCCTGCGGCTTAAGCTGAATAACACTTACGATGCCTCACGGCTTAAGCTGAATAATAAAGATGCGAAAGCATTTCAAAAGAATCTTGAATCATTTTTAACGAAGAGAACTAATTGGTTTTAAAGCGAAGCTTAAGAGTTATACTAGCTTTATGGGAAGTTATGTATAACCACTTAAGAATGATAAAAGAAAGCAGTTTGCGTATGTGTTTATATGAGTCTTTTATTGAATTGTGAAAAAGTATAATAAGTTGGTTTGATAAGTAGACTTTATATGATGTTATGTGTGTTTGTGTCTTGTAACGTTTGTATAGGAGAGTATTCTTGTTGTGCTTATGTTGTTTAAAGATAAGGTTATGTTAGTGTACTATCACTCGCCTCTTGACACTTTCTGGGGTTAAATTTGCCCTCCGTCTGGAGGGGTAGACTTCGGTGATGCAGGACCGTGATCGAGAATACCTCATGCGGGTCCAAGGGACCTATGCGAGCTACGGGAGTTCGAGGTTAGTGATGCGGGGTTATACCTCATGCGGTCTATGTGGCCATGCGGACTCTGAGTCGGGGCGATCTTGAGTAGCTACCCTCGATGCGGGGTTATGTACCCTATGCGGGCCTATGTGAGTGGCCTATGCGGACTCGAGTCGAGATTAGGCTTGCATGGTGATACTACGGGCGGTGGCCTACCGATCATTCGCGGCCTAGAAAAGGCACATTACAGTTTACCTATTGTTGCTCTTGTTTATGATGTGTACTTATGCGGTCCCCTTAGTTGTTTCATACATACTTGCAAAGCTGATTTTAAAATGATATGTTTTCATTTAAGTATTTCTGATTTCATATACTTAGTACTGTTATCTTGACCTCGCCCGAAGGCTGCGTTCATCTGCGGTAAGAGCGGCGGTGCTAGATCCACGTTCTTAGGATCTCTACGTTGGTGTCGGGAGCTCGTCTTTTCAGGAGAGCTCTACTTTTGGGTATGATCTCACTGTTGTAGATAGTTTTATACGATCGGGGTATGGCGGGGCCTGTCGCCATAGTTGTATATTTCCTTAGAAGTGCGTAGTCATGTTATGCGATCTGGGATGTAGCTTAAACCATGTTTATATATATATGCAGAAAGCGTGTTTTCTCAGCTGAAATGCGTCTTATTTTATAAAGCTGTTTCATGTCTTGTTTTATATTTCCGATTACTACGATGTATGACTACTTGGGTGCCGGTGGCGCGATCCACGGGCCGAATGGGTCGTGACAAGATTTAACAAGAAAGTTAATGGAGTTCGACATTACTCCTTTTGATCAAACTATGAAAGTATTTGGAACATCTATCACTTCGATCAAGTGCTTACGTCTTGACTTACGCCTTATGAAGTGTCTTTCGGCTTCGATGAGTATTTGCTCTAGCTCTTGAGGACTTAACCTTGGCTTTAATCTCCTCATCAAAGGGATTTTCCATGTGTGCATTGATAGCCTCGCTTGAACTCTATGTTTGCCGCTTTTGCTCTTTGTTCGATACCTCGAAGTCAACTTATGTTCAAAGCCCAAAAGGTTGCTTGAGGCTTTCAATTTGGAAGCAGGGCGAATTGAGCGATTACCAATATGTCTTGTCTCAACATGAAGTCATAATGTTCTCAAAGTTGGGTGAAAGCCACGTATTCATGAACTTGAGGCGTTTCCCAGCATTATAGGATCACGATAATCGTGGCTATCACGGGGCGGTGGTCGAGGCGGGCTCCGTAGGCGTGAAATTGGCCTTGCGTTCTAGGTCAAATCACTCCAATTTTGATTCATCAACACTCATCAAGCTTAGACCAAATCGAACCATTCGTCGAGTGTAGAAGGAGCCAGGATGAAGGGCGTCTTACAGTCGTGAGAATTCAGAAATCTCAGAGATCCCTAAGTGCGTAAGGCGTGAGAGGAGGACCCCACCTTATCATTAGGGTTGCGGTAAGTGTTGAAATCTCCATAATCATCCAAGGCTTATTGATGCAGCGCCCAGTGAAAGGTGATGCAAAGCATCCTTATCAGAGATGCTATAAGCGGGTACCAAATATGGCGAGGAAGGACAACTTGTGTTATATTGCAACTTACTGGACATGGATATCTTTGAGAGTCTATATGTCGCGGCCGAACCGGGCGTGGTAGTGCCTACCGGGCACCCAGTAGACATCTGTCAGTGTCAGTGGAATATAAAGCGATACAAGACATATTATGAAATATGAAACAATAATCTGAGAAAAACTTGCCTTTCGGCATATATAAAAATGACAACTTTTTCAACATGAGCAGTTTAATCCTTTTTACAAACCACGCCGCGCGATTACTCTGGACCTCTAAGAATGATACGACAACGATGGCGGGACGGGGCCCATGAAACCACGAATGTAAACAACTTTACGACGGCGGGGACTATACGTGATAAGCCTCGGAGAAGCGGGCTTCCCAAGCAATGGCTGACCACGAGCTAGGATCAGCGGCGGTGTACCTCGACTGCGGCATGAGCGGCCCGAAGGAGTCGATCTGACAAGTGCGAATATGTGGCGAAAATACATGCGTAAATGAAATCATAGCGATCATATAAGCGGGAGACATGTATGATAACGAACTACGATTTACAACCAGCGATCGTGTCGAGTTAGGGACTCGCGCCTCGAGTCATCACTCGAAGTATAACAATGGGTCTCGGGCCTGGCATCAATCATGCGGGTGGAATACCTTCGCCATTTCGGCGATCATGATATAAAAGCACGAGAACAACATGAACACGGGTCCGCTGTGTCATAATAAAGCTATGCGGGGTAAATGCGAAGGCATGGCCAGACTACTAAAAACCCACGGTACCAACAAGGTCATGAAGCGTATCATAAGATCTGTCTAGGCCGTCACGTGATCAAAGGCGGCCACTTGCCAGGTATCGATGAGCAGCGTCTAACCACGGAACTCGCGACTCGCGTAGGCCAATCTCGTCGGCCGCGTGAGGTATTCCCGTCGGTAGCTTCTCCGGCGTCGTCACGGACTTAAGTCGCGTAGCCCTGAGGACGCGTGCCCGTAAGGGCGCGCGCTAACACGGAACTCTTGTAGCTCGCGTAGGCCCCAGGACCAGCGTGGTATTCTCGAATCATGGTCCCGGACCGCTGAGTCTACCCGCGTCGGAGGCGACAACCGGAATCATCTCGAGATGAATGCCACAATACTATCATAACGGTGATAGTTAATAAGCCTGATCGAAACCCGCTTTACAAACATCGCGAATCTAACACCGTAGCATCACAACCGTTTACTTATCAAAGCAACAGAAAGTATTACAAGGCTATCACAAACCAATACAATCAAGTTGTTCACACAAGGTACTTCTCTACTAGATGATCAACAAGATCGGGTTTTTATCCCCAAAGTACTTCATACATTAACTCTTTAAAAGATCGTTACTTTCACAAAGTCACCTGATACGTAGTATATGAAAATAGAGTGATTATCTTTTAAAGAAAATCAATTACTTCTCTTTGTAAAATCAAGTAGCAACATTCTTTTCCAATGTTCAAGTTTGCCTAATTTCCAATGTTGAAGTTTCTCATTTTTTTAAAAGGTTTAGTAGTTCATAGTCTTATTCATTTAAGAATATAATTTTCCTTTAAACAATCGAAACCTAAGCCTTATATGTGAGTAGGATATTCTTGTTTATTACAATCTTATTCTGACCGTGATCTAGGAAATATCATTTTGTCTCATCTTAGCTTACATGCGGATGGAAGCCTCTTAGTTTTAATAATACTTAATTAGTCAAAACATTTCCTTTTATTAGCATTTGCTGATGGTTTGTCGATACACGTTACGATTTCGAAATCGATAAAACATTCTTAAGCGTTATACCTAACTTCCCGTAAAGCTAGTATAACTCTTAAGTTTTCAAAAACCAAGTATATTACTTCTTTCAAAATGATTCAAAAATCTTTTGAAATACTTGATTCTTTATTAACACATAACAAGCGGTTATAGTTCAAATCGATTTACCTTTAAAGACCACAAGTATTTTCTTACCAACGTAAAGTTTGTTATAACCAACTTCCCATAAAGCGTTATAACACTTTATGTTTTAAATCAACCAAATCGTTTAGCACGTATGCGTCTACCGTACTACATAGTTCACACGTATCATGCTAGAAGAGATAGGAAGAGGTTCGCATACCTCGCGGCGAGTATCGACTAATAGCAGCGCTCAAGTACTTCAAGCGTCGGCTACTCCTTAAGCCAAGTAGATCGCGCCTGCGTAGTACTTGACCTATAAGGCCACGGCGACATTAACATTCAGATCTCGTCGTAGAACATTCTACCAAGAAAATTGGCGACACCTCCACATGACGGCGTAAATCTCCTCTCTAGCAGTGGCTGCGAAGCCAACCGGGGTTATCATCTAACCACTAGCGGTGCAATTCTACTTCACGGTACTACTACGAGTCTCTTGTAATACAACCTATGTAATTCTGATTCGGTGTTCTTCTTTCGATTCGGGCTTAAGTCGCGAGACATTGCCGTAAGTATTAATCGAGCTTAAGTCAAAAGACATTGCGATACTACGTTGATTCTATATATAGTATACTTGACTATATATTCTAACAATATGTAATTTCCAATTACAATAGAGGACAAGATATTTACCTCGGTAAGCCCGTAATTATCTAGCTTAAAAGTCGATCACGGGCAATCGTTTAGCTCGACTCAGGCGCTCGACCAGCTCTAAACAACCATAGAAGTTCTAACCAACTTCACACATACTCAACGGACTATGGAGATTTTCCTAGGGTTTCGGTTTTGTGGTGGCCCAGTATAATAGTATTTTACGGGCTTTTCGTATAGGTATAACCTTAGAATACAACAAGGTATAAGGCTAAGGTAATTTGGGCATTATAGCAATACTTTTGAGAGTATTTCTACCAAGAGGGGTATTATATGAAAACAAACTAGGCTAGGGGGTACCATTGCCCAAAGGAGGGGTGGCTACCTCGGCTACCTCTAGGAAACTCTCGGACGAGGGCTGCGAAAGGGAGGAAAGCTCTCGAGACTTAGGCATTTTGGATGAAGAAGTCTTGAACCTTAGAGGGTATTTATAGCACAAGCGAGGCCAACCAATGGCGAAGATCTGCCAAGTGCCTAGCAAGTGTAGGGCGAAGATTCACCCGTGTGTCCTTAACCAACTAACACACAAAATATCCTACCAACTCCTCCTCTTCAATTCGTCCAAGTAGAGTCCTCGCGTCGCCAATGGGAGGGTGCCAAGTGGCGCCCTCTCGTTAGTCGAACACGTTCGTCTCTCGGAAAAATCCATAAAAATTAAAAAGACATGGCGGAAATTCCTACGAAGGTGTGAAAGCGTTTACGTCGAAAAACGACTCTAAGCGGGTGTTGTGCACAAATAAAATTCGGCCAAGCACTTTAAGGCACAAACTTTTCTCGTCGTCCAGCGTACATACTGCGGAAATACGGGTATAACATTCTCCCTCGCCGAAACATGCGTCGAATGTTCCTTCTAAGAATCTCAAAACAAGCTGGCGCCCGATGTAGTCTTCACTACTATACTTACGAGAACAAACACGCCCGCATGGCCACGAAACAAGCTGCGCAAAATACTTATATCCAAGTCACGAGCGCCTCTGCTGTCGCCTGACCGCTCTCTCCGAGTGCAAAAATATACTTCGCCCGTACGCTCTACAAAGAAATGATCACACCTATGCTGCGCCATACATGCTCACTTCTCTCTTTACACGTCGTAGATACCGCTTTGTCACTTTGCACGAGGCATTAACATTCTCGAGCGACCCGACAAATGGCGCGAATTTTGTCCGCTGTCGCGAGCCTTGCTCGGCGACCAACAAATGATGCCGGTGCTTGCGATCCACGAGGATGTCGTATACTCGAACTCTTTCCACATTTAAATCTTGCTTGATTCCCTGGCTTCGGGGCTACTATCTACAACGTGGTCATCATTAAGTGGGAACACTCTGGATGGATCTCGATACTTTTCCGATCGTAACAATACGAAAGGCCAGGACGTCTGACCTCACAAGTCGGACGGCAAAGCTAACATATAGGCAACTGGCCTATTCTTCACATGAACTCAAAGGGCCCAAGTAACTCGGGCTAAGTTCCTCTGTATTCCAAACTCGTCACTGACCGGGGTGGTACGCGAAGGCCGGCCGTCGGCTGAACTCTAAGCGTCGTCGCCCGATTATCCGCACAAATCCTCTGGTGCGGAACTTCTTCTGGACAAGCGCGCTATCCACGGTCTGCTGGAACAAGCTGAACCAACTAGCGAACCTTGCCAACATCGAACCAATCGGCCACAATTTACACTTCCGCCCTGAGGCTTCAGCGATATCAGAACACTAAAATGGTAGCTTAAACACTACCTCCACGTGAGACAACAATCCCGCAACTATCCACGAAATCCAAACAACGGCGAGGCGAATGCGGTCCCGAGACTACTTTGAGTTCTTAACACGTCTTGGCAAAACTTCGAAGCAAAGCAGTAGTAACACAGGCTCACATGCCCGTAAGGTGAAGGTAGGAACGTGCAGCGCACAACCTTTACGATAAAACAACACGGTAAGTAAGCGGTCGACCAGAAGGACACGATGGGCTGCCCCGTCGGCCCGACCAGCTGGTCGACGCGTCCACGAACTCGTCTGGTTAACTAAACTTGGGCCTAACACCCTCGTGACCACCTGGCGGGACCACGCCACTGACCCCACGCTGACAGGCGGCGGGTTGACCAGCATCGTAGCCTCAATCCGACCGTCGGCGAGCACAACACTAGTTCCCGAAGAAAACTCTCGCTAATCACGTTACGAAAACCTAGCGGTCTTCGTAGCTCGACTACCCTCTTTCGTTTCACACTACTCGGGGACTTATCCTGACTAGCTCGCGTGCACTATGCACTCCTATAAGGATCAAACATAACACTACACGCTACTCGAGATGGCCTTACCTCTAAGGTCTTTCGTAAAACATTCTAAGGCTACTTTTATCTATCCCCCGAAATCTTACTCGGTTAACTAACGAGATTTCTAATCACAACTAACACCTTTATCAGAACATAACACTTAAGGTATACTCACCTTATCACATAAACAAAACTACAGAGGGTTAAAGATATATCTATATCTCTTTGCCACTCCTCTTAGTCGTTCTAATCAAACACTGCCGTGAGCGCATGCTGAGGAGATGACAAACTACCGCGATCACGAAGGCTAAGTCCTCCTGCAAGGACACTCTTCGACCACAAGACCACGGCGGTCATAGATGACAAGTACCCGACCTAAAGATGACATTCCGGGATGGCGCGCCACGTGTGAACGAGAAAAAGCGAATCGGATGGTGGAACCTCGATGTATCGTGAGCCGGAAGCTGCGGAGCTCGACCAACTCCGCGTACGAGCGTCCACGAAATTCGTGGAGGACCTCATTGCTTGGTGGATGTGCATAATCTAATCTCTTTGGTGAGGCGACTACGCCTCAAAGTTACTAAAGGACCTTCTGGCTCACGGCCTGTACGGTGTCGCCGTTAACTGTCGATCTCTGCCGTCTCGACTGCTGCATGCCGTAAGCGTACCATGCTCGAGCCTAAGCGAAGAATTACTCTTTACAACCTCTTTTAGATAGTCCTCGAGACTCGCGGTACATCGGTATACTCCACGGTAGCCAAATCTATAGCTAATGTAAAGGTCGCCTCTTTGCGATCTAAATTCTCTGTTCGGTCGTGGGCCGAAGGTTCAAATATCATGGTCGTGATGAAGCTGCTGCGCCGTGCTAAACTCTGGGGGCTAGTGACGTGTGAGAACTCCCGAATGAAGCACCACCCAAGGTGATAATTGGGCTGTGCCCACGTAACCCTCTGTACTCTGCTCGCGACTCCTCATGCCTTGCCTCTGGGCGGGTTGCCTATGGCGGAGGCATAGCGATAAGGGAAAGAATTTCGTCGGAGGGTCGACTTACAACACGGCTCTAGGCACGATCTCGAGTGAGAAGAATGAAACCAATCCTAAATATCCTATAGCCTCACGATTATTGGTGTGGTGCCTGACAGATAATCGAACTGCTTGGATGCGGTCTGTAGACACTTCCAGGATTAAGCGCTCACGATACCACTTTTGTCACGACCGAACCGGGCGTGGTGGTGCCTACCTCGGGCACCCAGTAGACATCATCGAGTAATCGTGGAATATAAAGCGATACAAGACATATTATGAAATATGAAACAATAATCTGAGAAAAACTTGCCTTTCGGCATATATAAAAATGACAACTTTTTCAACATGAGCAGTTTAATCCTTTTTACAAACCACCTCAGCGATTACTACGAGACCTCACAGAATGATCGACAACAATGGCGGGCGGGGCCATGAAACCACTGAATGTAAACACTTACGACGACGGGGACTATACATTGATAAGCCTCGGGAGCGGAGCTTCCCATTTGGCGTGACCACGAGGCTAGGATCAACGGCTGGTGTACCTCGACCTACGGCATGACGCGGCCCGAAGGAGGTCGATCTACAGTGCGAATATGTGGCGAAAATACATCGTAAATGAAATCATAGCGATCATATAAATCGGGAGGCATGTATGATAACCAAACTACGATTTACAACAAGCGATCGTGTCAAGTTAGGGACTCACGCCCTCAGTCATCACTCAAGTATAACAATGGGTCTCGGGCCCGCGACATCAATCATGCGTGGAATACCTTCGCCATGCCGCGATCTATGATATAAAAGCACGAACACGCATGAACACGGGTCCGCTGTGTCATAATAAAGCATGCGGGGTAAGTGCGAAGGCATAGCCGACTACTAAAAACCCACGGTACCAGCAAGGTCATGAAGCGTATCATAAGATCTGTCTGGCGTCGCATGATCAAAGGCGGCCCCTTGCCTGATATCGATATGCAGCGTCTAACCACGGAACTCCGCGACTCGCGTAGGCCAATCTCGTCGGCCGCGTGAGGTATTCCGCGTCGAGGTAGCTACTCCGGCGTCGTCACTGGACTTCCGTCCGCATGGCCTGAGGACCGCGTGCCCGTAAGGGCCTGCGCTAACACGGAACTCTCGTAGCTCGCATGGCCCCAGGACCAGCGTAGGTATTCTCGAATCATGGTCCCGGACGCTGAGTCTACCGCGTCGGAGGCGGCAACCGGAATCGTCTCAGCGGATGAATGCCACAATACTATCATAACGGTGATAGTTAATAAGCGCAATCAAGAAACCCCTTTACACAAACATCACAAGATACTAACCGCGTAGCGTCTAACACGTTTACTTATCAAAGCAACAAGAAAGTATTACAAGGCTATCACAAACCAATACAATCAAGTTGTTCACACGAGGTACTTACTACTAGATGATCAACAAGATCGAGTTTTTATCCCCAAGTACTTCATACATTAACTCTTTAAAAGATCGTTACTTTCCTGAGTCACATGATACGTAGTATATGAAAATAGAGTGATTATCTTTTTAAAGAAAATCAATTACTTCTCTTTGTAAAATCAAGTAGCAACGTTCTTTTCCAATGTTCAAGTTTGCCTAATTTCGAATGTTCAAGTTTCTCATTTTTTTTTAAAAGGTTTAGTAGTTCATAGTCTTATTCATTTAAGAATATAATTTTCCTTTAAACAATCTGAAACCTAAGCCTTATATGTGAGTAGGATATTCTTGTTTATTACAATCTTATTACAATGACCATGATCTAGGAAATATCATTTTGTCTCATCTTAGCTTCTATGCGGATGGAAGCTTCTAGTTTTAATAATACTTAATTAGTCAAAACATTTCCTTTTATTAGCTGCGATGGTTTGTCGATACGTTACGATTTAGAAATCGATAAAACATTCTTAAGCGTTATACCTAACTTCCCGTAAAGCTAGTATAACTCTTAAGTTTTCAAAAACCAAGTATATTACTTCTTCTTTCAAAATGATTCAAAAATCTTTTGAAATACTTCAAATTTTTATTAACACATAACAAGCGATTATAGTTCAAATCGATTACCTTTAAAAGACCACAAGTATTTTCTTACCAACGTAAAATTTGTTATAACCAACTTCCCGTAAAGCGTTATAACACTTTATGTTTTAAATCAACCAAATCGTTTAGCACGTATCGTCTACCGTACTACATAGTTCAAACATATCATGCTAGAAGAGATAGGAAGAGGTTCGCATACCGCGGCGAGTATCGACTAATAAAAGCGGCTCAGTACTTCCAAGCGTCGGCTACTCCTTAAGCCAAGTAGATCGCGCCTGCGTAGTACTTGACCTATAAGGCCACAGCGCTTATTAACATTCGAGATCTCATCGTAGAACATTCTCAGAAAATTCGTGCCTCCCCATGGCGTAAATCTCTCTCTACGAGGCGGCTGCAAGCCAACCGGGGTTATCATCTAACCTAGCAGTGCAATTCTCTTCACGGTACTCTACCTGAGTCTCTTATGTCTGACCCTATGTAATTACGGTTGGTATTCTTCTTTCAATTCGGGCTTAAGTCGCGAGACATTCTGTAAGTATTCGGGCTTAAGTCAAAGACATTGCGATACTACGTTCAATTCTATATATAGTATACTTGACTATATATTCTAACAATATGTAATTTCGATTACAATAGAGGACAAGATATTTACCTCGGTAAGCCCATAATTATCTAGCTTAAAGTCGATCTGGGCAATCGTTTAGCTCGACTCAGCGCTCGACCCGCTCTAAACCACCCAGAAGTTCTAACCAACTACACAATACTCAACGGACTATGGAGATTTTCCTAGGGTTTCGGTTTTGTGGTAGTGGAGTATAATAGTATTTTACGGGCTTTTAGTATAGGTATAACCTTAGAATACAACAATTATAAGGCTAAGGTAATTTGGGCATTATAACAATACTTTTGAGTATTTCTACCAAGAGGGTATTATATGAAAACAAACTAGGCTAGGGGGTACCCAGCGTGTGTGAAAGGAGGGTGGCTACCCACGGCGCTACCCAGTAGGAAACTCTCGGCGAGGGCCTCGCGAAAGGAGGAAAGCTCTCGAAGACTTAGGCATTTTGGATGAAGAAGTCTTCAACCTTAGAGGGTATTTATAGCGCAAGCCAAGGCCAACCGATGGCGAGATCTAGCCAAGTGCCTAGCAAGTGTAGGGCAGATTCACCCGTGTGTCGCCAACCAACTAACACACAAAATATCCTACCAGCTCCCTCTTCAATTCGTCCAAGCCGAGTCCTCGCGTCGCCAATGGGAGGGTGCCAAGTGGCGCCCTACCGTTAGTCCAACGTTCGTCTCTCGGAAAAATCATAAAATTAAAAAGACATGGCGGAAATTCCCTACGAAAGTGTGAAAGCGTTTGTCGAAAAGCGACTCTAAGCGGGTGTTGTGCACAAATAAAATTGACGAGCACTTTAAGGCACAAATTTTTTCTCGTCGTCGCGTACATACTCTGGAAATCACGGGTATAACACCATACCAAGCGCCGCAACAAACCTGGATGGATCAGTAATAGCATTCTGCCTCCGATGAATTCCAAATTTGAGCAAAACTTCCACGCTTTGAATCTTTGGTAGAAAGACTACGTCCTTGGTTGTGATAGCTTAGTTTCCAATAGACAAATCATAGCAGCGTCATCTGTTTTGTGATACTACATACTAGAGCTTGCATGGCGATCTATCCGCTTTGTCGCAAAGACCACGGACATTCAACAAGTATTTTCATAAGGAAACAAAGGAGGTTTTATTAGCACCTCGCGCTTATTCGCCGCTTTCCCGCGCTTTTGGCCCATTCTTTTTGGACAAAACCTCTTGCCATCCATCATCTTTGTTCTGGAAGCCATAACTTGTGTACCGACCAAGCTATGTTCCGCGTTCAAAGTTAGCGTTACTTGACCTGGTGAGCCTTTTAGTATGCAGTTGAATGTAACTTCATCAATGAAGGTGGCGGGTTCATAGGCATCTCGAGAATCAGAATGTTTTGACTCACCCCTCATCCTAACATGTTGTGTCTGCCATTATGAGAATTAGGCGGTGAGGACTTTGCTAGAGAATCCATGAGCATGATGGGCGAGAATGACCCAAACCGGAGGACGCGGCATGTGATACTTCTCCCGAGCTTCGGTACGGGAGGTGTTGTGTGCCTGATTTCTTGAATGTCCGTCAAGTTATCAGCATCTACGGGGTGTTGAGAAGTTGGTGGATGAGAGAAGTGTTGGTTCCACGTGCCTTTGTTGACCTTGAAACCAATAGAATCATTCTTGTTGTTAGGGGACCTCGATGTGCGTGTTTTGGAGCTTCTTCAATGTTGACATCATCCCTCGGCTTCCTACACTTGAAGTGGTTGTGTCTAAAGCGCACAATGATAGCAAAAGTCGGGTAATTCTCATAGTTTACCGCTTTGAGTATACTTTACATTATCGGGAGATTGGCGACAAAATCCATTATCGGCTCCTTGCTAACATCCACTTCCACTAGAACTCTTGCATAGTTCATTTAGAACTTTCCTTAGTATATTGGTCGGTGTAAAGAGGTTTTCTACGTGAAGCAATCTTACTAAGGCAGTTGCCTCGAATAGAAAGGGAATGTCAGGAAAGTGACCGAAATAGGAATGTCCATAAACAAATCATCCGTTATAAGAACTCCTTTATTGATAGCCTTGAGCATCATGGTTTTCCGTAGACCATATAAGGGCCTCAGTGAAGTACATTAGTGCGCTCTTCCTCGTCATGAATTTGAACAACATCCGACCTTTGCCATATGGTATATCTGACATTTAACTCCCCGTCGCTTTGATTCGTATTCAATGCTTCTCTTCCGGGAAAGGACAGTGAAGCAACCTATTAGGCAATAGCCCCAAGTTTCTATGAAAGGAACTTCATCCTCAGCATCTATATTTACTTCCTCACTGTTGTTCAATAAATTGTAACCATACCTTTTGCCTCGATCCTAGTTCCATGAAGACTCGGCGTAAGTCTTTTTAGGAGGAAGGACCTTTGCCATGGTTTGGGGGAAGATTGTTGTGAGTTGTGGCCGTGGTAGGGATATGATGTGGTTTAGAAGGTGCATTAGTGTATAAATCATTGGGAGGTATATCTGGAGGTATAGGCAGAGGGAGAAGGGTAGAAGGGAGTGAGCTTAGGCATGATAGAAGAGATGATTTGCGTGTCATTTGGGAGGGTAGGAATTTATGTTGGTTTCGAAGGAATAGAAGGAAGAGGAGATAGAAGGGGTGTGGTGTTGTGAAATTCGGGAAGTAGTGAAGTGGTATTAGATGAGAGAGGGAAGTTTAGGACTACTACTCGAATCAGAAAGTGTTAAAGGCGAAAGGAGTGTTGTGATTCTTGAGATTGGCTCACTTAGCAAACTAGCTAAAGTAGGGAAGGCCGTTGGTGACACTTAAAGAAATGCAGGGTTGTTGACTTGAATCACGAGAAGGCACTTTGAATCCGTCTCGTTTAATGTTGACCACAGCTCTTGCTTCATTGATGGTTATGGAGTTCCTAGGCTCCTTGGACATAGAAATAGCTTTGTTTCTCACAATTGACTTGGCTCTTCGTGTAGCGTGAGTAGTCAATGCCCTAGATTGTCCTCTGATCCGTCTTGGAACCAGACCATCATAAAGTCCGGAGTTATTAGAGAGTCATTGATACGCCACGTTCAATGCGAGCCCTCGGCTCGCATTATTGATGGTTGTGGGTTCTGAGGCTCCTTGGACAAAGAAATAGCTTTGTTTCTCACAATTGACTTGGCTCTTCGTGTAGCGTGAGTAGTCAATGCCCTAGATTATCCACGATCCGTCTTGGAACTAAGACCGTCATAAAATCGGAGTTATGAGAGAGTCGTTGGTACGCCTCGTAAATGTCGCCTCGGCACCTCAATCAAAGCGTTGGAACCGCCATTGACTTAGCTCGCTTGTAAAGCGGGGTAGTTAATGTCCTAGGTTATCCCGCCCGCCTTGGAAATCAGACCATCATTAAGGCGAAGTTGGGAGTGTAAACTTGATACATGGCATTAAAGTTTGGCGCCTCGGCGCCCTCAATAATGGCGTTAGAAACCTTGGGGCTAGAAACCCGCCGTATTCCACATCTGATCTTGATCCTTGCATAGAGTGCATATTCCTAGTATCATTGTTATCCTCGTGACCCGCCTTAGCCTTACGACCCAAGGCCCACCCGTAATAGGAGTAGTCACATCGTTTCGGGCGTTGAAGTTTGCTCTCTTGACACGCGTTGAACTTCTTGGGGATAGAAGTACCATCAATGCTTTCAAGTGACTTGAATCAAACAAGACATGATTACTCTTGGACCCATGAACACTGCGACCCGCCAGAACCTTTGACCCTTACGGCCGGTTTGGGCAGAATGCCATCGTGTCTTGCTTCACCAATTGCAATATCGGCTAGATTTTAACCCTTTTCCAAACGAGAGAATTTCCGGGTAGTGTCGGAGTACTAATCTTTGGGTATTTGTCTAGTTCTGCGAAATGATCCTTTACCAACAAATTGGCGTGGAATGATCGACCACCGTAGTAGCGTTAGGGGCGTCAATGGTCTGCGGAAGTTACGCCTTGAACTCACTAATATCAAGCTTTCAATTTCGATATTTTTGCCCCATTCATGTATCCTTTGTAGCATAGAATCATCTACTACATTTTCTAAAGGAAAGCGCAGTGCAGGTAACATGAACCAACACGGAAGGGTCAGAGATTGTAGGAATAAGATTTTCCTCGGCAATTGTTGGACTCTTGCCATTCTTTTTTCTTCTTTGTTCTAGCTTTGGCGACTGCTGAACCTCTGAATCATTGCTAGAGCGTGTGTAGCGTTTAGACTTTCATATTGTGGACAATAACAATCAAACCATAATGAATCAAGCGAAAATCTAAGGGGAGAGAGAGGAAGAAACCTAAGGAGAAACTAAGGGAAACGTTGAGAGCGTTTTCTTAGTGAGAGAAACTTCTCTCTAACTCCTATTTCAAGAAAACTTGAAGAATGCAATAAGGGGCTCTCGGGTTTGGGGATTAAGGGGCAAGAAAAAATTTCAATTTTGGTCGATAATCTCCCCACTTTAAACCAGGTTCATAAGGGTATTGTAAGGTTATCTCGATAGAAAGATCTGGAAAAATGGTGTTTCGTATTAGTGCATGGCGAAAACCTAAGAGTTATTCAACTTTGAAGTTGGAACTTGAAGATGAGTTATTCATAAGCTTCTAAGGGTTGCTTGGAGTGGATTGGAACGTCGAAAGGAGGAGCTAAAGTTGCTAAGGATCGACTTGTGCTCTTGGATCATATTTGGTCAGTGTAAAGAGGTTTTTCTACACGTGAAGCAATCTTACTAAGGCCCGTTGCACTCCAAATAGAAAGGGGAATGTCCGGGAAAGTGACCCAAATAGGAATGTCCATAAACAAATCATCCGTTATAAGAACTCCTTTATTGATAGCCTTGAGCATCATGGTTTTCCCGTAGACCATATAAGGGCCTCCGTGAAGTACATTAGTGCGCTCTTCCTCCGTCATGAATTTGAACAACTGTCCGACCTTTGCCATATGGTATAATCTGGCATTTAACTCCCCATCCTTTCTGATCGTATTCAATGCTTCTCTTCCAGGAAAGGACAGTGAAAGCAACCTATTAGGCAATAGCCCAGTTTCTATGAAAGGCTTCGTCCTCGGCATCTATATTTACTTCCTCCCTTGTTGTTCAATAAATTGTAACCATACCTTTTGCCTCGATCCTAGTTCCATGAAGACTCCAGCATAAGTCTTTTTAGGAGGGAAGGGACCTTTGCCATGGTTTGGGGGAAGATTGTTGTGAGTTGTTGCCGTGGTAGGGATATGATGTGGTTTAGAAGGTGCATTAGTGTATAAATCATTGGGAGGTATATCTGGAGGTATAGGCAGAGGGAGAAGGGTAGAAGGGAGTGAGCTTAGGCCCGCAATAGAAGAGATGATTTGCGTGTCATTTGGGAGGGTAGGGAATTTATGTTGGTTTTCAGAAGGAATAGAAGGAAGAGGAGATAGAAGGGGTGTGGTGTTGTGAAATTCGGAAGTAATGAAGTGGTATTAGATGAGAGAGGGGAAGTTTAGGACTACTGCTCGAATCAGAAAGTGTTAAAGGCGAAAGGAGTGTTGTGATTCTTGAGATTGGCTCATAGCAAACTAGCTAAAGTAGGAAGGCTTCATTGGTGACACTTAAAGAAATGCAGGGTTGTTGACTTGAATCACGAGAAGGCACTTTGAATCGTCTCATTTAATGTTGACCATCGGCTCTTACTTCGTTGATGGTTATGGGTTCTAGGCTCCTTGGACATAGAAATAGCTTTGTTTCTCACAATTGACTTGGCTCTTCGTGTAGCGTGAGTAGTCGATGCCCACTAGATTGTCCTCACGATCCGTCTTGGAACCAAGACCATCATAAAGTCGGAGTTATTAGAGAGTCATTGATACGCCACGTTCGATGCGACCTCGGCTCTCGCATTATTGATGGTTGTGGAGTTCTAGGCTCCTTGGACAAAGAAATAGCTTTGTTTCTCACAATTGACTTGGCTCTTACGTGTAGCGTGAGTAGTCAATGCCCTAGATTATCCCGATCCGTCTTGGAACTAAGACCGTCGTAAAATCTTAGGAGTTATGAGAGAGTCGTTGGTACGCCTCGTAAATGCGGCGCCTCGGCACCCTCAATCAAAGCGTTGGAACCCACGGTGACTTAGCTCGCTTGTAAAGCGGGGTAGTTAATGTCCCTAAGTTATCCACCCGCCTTGGAAATCAGACCATCATTAAGGCGAAGTTGGGAGTGTAAACTTGATACATGGCATTAAAGTTTGGCGCCTCGGCACCCTCAATAATAGCGTTAGAAACCTTGGGGCTAGAAACCCGCCGTATTCCACATCGATCTTGATCCTTGCATAGAGTGCATATTCTAGTATCATTGTTATCCTGCGTGACCGCCTTAGCCTTACGACCCAGGGCCAGGCGTAATAGGAGTAGTCGCATCGTTTCGGGCGTTGAAGTTTGCTCTCTTGACACGCGTTGAACTTCTTGGGGATAGAAGTACCGTCAATGCTTTCAGTGACTTGAATCAAACAAGACATGATTACTCTTGGACCCATGAACACTGCGACGACCGCCAGAACCTTTGACCGCACGACCGGTTTGGGCAGAATGCCATCGTGTCTTGCTTAATTGCGATGTCGGCTAGATTTTAACCCTTTTCCGCAAACGAGAGAATTTCCGGGTAGTGTCGGGTACTAATCTTTGGGTATTGTCTGGATTACGCCGAAATGATCCCTTTACCAACAAATTGGCGTGGAATGATCGACCACCGTAGTAGCGTTAGGGGCGTCAATGGTCTGCCGGAAGTTACGCCTTGAACTCACTAATATCGAAGCTTTCAATTTCGATATTTTGCCCCATTCATGTATCCTTTGTAGCATAGAATCATCTACTACATTTTCTAAAGGAAAGCGATGCAGGTAACATGAACCAACACGGAAAATTAGAGATTGGAATAAGATTTTCCTCGGCAATTGTTGGACTCTGCCATTCTTTTTTTCTTTGTTCTAGCTTTAGCGAGCTGCTGAACCTCTGAATCATTGCTAGAGCGTGTGTAACGTTTAGACTTTTTCATATTGTGGACAATAACAATCAAACCATAATGAATCAAGCGAAAATCTAAGGGGAGAGAAGAGGAAGAAACCTAAGGAGAAACTAAGGAAGCGTTGAGCGTTTTCTTAGTGAGAGAAACTTCTCTCTAACTCCTATTTCAAGAAAACTTGAAGAATGCAATAAGGGGCTCTCGGGTTTGGGGATTAAGGGGCAAGAAAAAATTTCTATTTTGGTCCAATAATCTCCCCACTTTAAACGAAGGTTCGTAAGGGTATTGTAAGGTTATCTCGATAGAAAGATCACGGAAAAATGGTGTTTCGTATTAGTATGGCGAAAACCTAAGGAGTTATTCAACTTTGAAGTTGGAACTTGAAGATGAGTTTTTCATAAGCTTCTAAGGGTTGCTTGGAGTGGATTGGAACGTCGAAAGGAGGAGCTAAAGTTGCTAAGGATCGACTTGTGCTCTTGGATCATATTTGGGCTAATTGAGGTATAACTTTCATTTTACTTTTGTAATTGAAGATTTCATGTTATGATAAGTTATAAGTGATCATGTGATATGTGTTATGAAGTTTGATAAGTGTTATGGAAATTTGGAAGCTCGAAATCCGAAAATGACATGTTGAGTCATTTGAAATTGAATTACAATTTGGTCGTTTATTAGAATCGTCGCATGTTACTTACTTGAAGATTATAGTAGTTATAATCGATTGCGACTTGATATCATGTTATGCTAACAACTTGGATTGAAATGGAAATTGGATAAGAATTGGTATTGTTGCCCTAATTGCCGAATTGACATTGTAGTTTAGACTAGTTTGTTATATATTGTGGTGAATTTTACATGTCTTGATTAAGCGTGTAATCCCTTATTGTTAGCTACTTTGTTGGTCCTTAAATGTGGCGTGTTTTGTTATTGAATTCGGCCTTGAAAAGGTGGCAAAGTATGTAGAAACAAAGGAAGTATTGTCAGATTTTTAGTAGAATTTAGTGAATTTGCACTTGGAATATTCTCGTTTGAAACTAGAAGTTAATAGGCGTACTATGGTCATTATAGGTTGACATACTACGTGCGGGTGGACTTAGCAAGTGGATTAAGCCAGAAGAGGTATGTGGAACTTTCTTATCTCTTGAGCATGAATAGGTTGTAAATGTATGATGCGGTAGGCGTCTGAGATTTTGACAATCTAGGTCCATTTGATATCCTTGGCTTATTTTAAGAATGTCAAGTTGATTGAGTTAGGAATTAACTCACTTGTTTAAATATTAAGGATATCTTGGTTTCAAAAGTTAAGAGACTTTAAGTATGTTGAAAGTATATTTGATACTTGTTTTGTTGGAAAGTTTAAGTCTCTTGGTTATAAAGAAGTATGTAAGTTGCTAATGTATAAAGCTAGTATAACGGCTTTATGGGAAGTTAGTTATAATAGCTTTATGGAAAGTTTAAAGTGTTGTTTACTCTTAGTATTTTATGTTTGTTAATTGTCTTGAAATAACGTAAGGGTAATTGATTTAAAGGCATGATTGCTTAAGGTTTTAAAAGAAAGAAGTCACTTGATTTAGAAGCGAAAATGTATTTTCTAAAAGGTATTGTGACTTGTCTTAAAATGTAGTTATGACTTGATACTACGGTTATTAGTATCTTGGAAGTGTTATATGAAAATGATTCATTTTAAAAGAATAGAAGTACGTTGTACTTTGGGTTAAACTCCCGAATTTATAATGACATGTTAGTGCCTTAAGTAAACTAAAATGAGAGTGTATATGAATAAGACTAATAAGAAGTTAGGGGGATTTCTTAACTTGCTTATATATTGTATGATAAGCCGGTAGTGCTTATGTTATGTATGATAAGTCGGTAGGGCTTATGTTATGTATGATGGCCGGTTGAGATAGGGTAAGAGTATAAATGAGGGGTAAACCCCGAGGCGTTATACCGCTGTTTTCGTGGATTTGCTACCCGTGATGCGAGGAATACCTGCGAGTCCTTATGGGCTTATGCGGGTGAAATAGTCCCGTGCGGTAGTCTGACCTATCACGAGGAATACCTCATGCGAGTCATGCGACCTATGCGGGTGAAATAGTCCCGAGTAGGATTGTAATGATAATGCGGGCGGGTGGTCTGCTTTGATCGTGAGACTATTTTTATTTTATGTTGTAAGTATACTTTTGATTACTCTCATTATTAGTAAGGCCTTTGTATCTTTAATTGAGTTATCATACTGTCTCGATTTATTATAGACTTATGATTTCATTCTGATGCTTTGATTTCACATATTTAGTACATGTTGTCTTGACCTCCTTGGGGCTGCGTTAAATGCCGTTGGTAGAGTATCTGGTGGTGATCCTCACTTTTAGGATCAACGATTATTGTTGAAGCTCATTACTCAGGAGGCTTATCCACTGGTATGGTCGGTTGTTGTACATTCGGGGTATGGCGGGGCCACTGTCAAATCCTGATTGTTATTCTTAAGTGCTGTAGTCACATTGTGGATTGGGTTGTAAAGAAAAGAAAAATGTCTTGTTTTATCTGTATAGCTTACGGAAGGTGGCCTTGCTCGGCGGCTGTTGTTATTTTATGTTAAGCATTTTTATCGGTTGTGTATATTCATTTGCTATTCTCGATGTATCTGAAAGGGTGCGGGTAGGGCACGATCGCGAGCTTGAAGTCGGTTCGTGACAAAGTGGTATCGAAGCGATTAGTCCTCGGAAAGTGTCTGAGCCAGTGTCTACAGTAAGTCTTGATTATCGGTGTGTTGTGCACCATCTATAATCGGAGGCTGCGGAGACATTTAGGATTAGTTTCCATTCTTCTCACTCTGAGATCGTGCGATAGAAATTTGTATGGTTAAGTCGTCTCCCACAACAAGTTATGATTGTTTGCGACTACGAGAAAGGCGATGACCGGAAAGATTATGAGGATTGCGTATCCGGGTTGGTAATGTTTGTAGTTGGTATTGTGACATACAATATGGATTTATGTATGAAATCGAGCGTGTTGCCTAGAATGATTTTAGATTACGAGATTTGGTAAGGACTAAATAAATCTGGGAAGGTATGAAGCAGTTTAATGAATTCTCGTGAGTTTCACGTACTAATTTGAGATAATTAGGAAATGATGATGCATGCGAGAAGGAAATGGACCCTTAGAAGTTATTATTAAGGAATTAATGGAAGACTATGTTAATAGATTGAGATCACGTAGTAGAATTTGAGAATGATGCGGGTGAGATCAGTATGGAGTAAGTATGGTTGTTGTGGTCAAGGCAACACGATTATGGTATTACGATAAATTTTGTACCCGTTTGCAGAGGCGATAAGGTAGGCATGGAGCATGGAAATTGCGAGCCTAAGAATGTGATAACCACCGAGACCTTAGGTATATAAGGCATACCGGGTAGTAAAAGTTAAGGCAGGACCAAGGAAAAGAGTTAAATACGGCCTTGAGTCGGGTTGGGGACCTATTAAGGGTCGCCTCGTAGCGAAATGAAATGGGATCAGTTGGTAGTAGTCCTCTGCGTGGCGAGTCCACGAGTGCAAGGCAAATTTATTTAATCATTTACGGGTTCGTGGGCGTGTTCCACTGGAACGGTGTGAGCCGGAATGGGCCTTATATTGTTTAATTTAGTAAATCGAAAGAGTGGAGGCGAGAATTAGTATGGAATTTATGTCGTATGCTAGTATAAGTTTGGAAATGCGGAAAGAGTATGACCGATGAAAAAAAGAGCAACCAAGTGTAAAGAAATAAGCTGAATCCATGAGGACCTTTCGAGGTGACTACACGTGAGTGTTGGGTGGTAGTGGCGGGTAGATAATTGCGAATAACGATGATCGTTGGACCACTAGCAAACCTAAGCGGTTATGGTGAACATTGAGGTCATTATGAGTGCGGGTTAGTTGGCCTCTTGTTATGCCAGCGTTATTTGCGAGAGAGATTGGCTCGATTCGGTTTTACGTGGCGATTATCGATGTAAAGGATGAGAAGTGGTAGTAACGATGAATTATCCTTCATGCTTTGGAATCATTGTTTTCTTTTTAAGTATGTGTGACTTGTTCACTTGAGGTGGTGTGTGAAAGTAAGTAATTGAATTTGAAGAAATTTATGTTAAGTGCTTGGAGGTACTTGGAGTTAGTTTGGTGTGGCGGTCGGGGCCACATTATTATACCGTATTTCGGTAATATGCGTGTGGGCGTGCGTAGAAAAGTTTGAGCCTTAAAGTTAGGCAGGGCGAAATTTTGTGCAACCCAGTAAAGAGTCGTTTCGTGAAACATTTTCGGACTTTGCGAAGGAAAAATACGGCTATGTCGTTTATAATTTTTGCGGATTTTTAGAGGCGGAAATATTTTGGACCAGCGAGAGGGTGACACTTGTCACCTCAGTGGAGCGATTCAAGGGCCATTCTTGGCGTTTTCTTGCCTTTCCTTGGTCGAGGATTAGGTAGGATATTTTTGTAGTTGATGAGTAAGTGGGACCAGCAACCACGTGGCTTAATCTCGCGCACACTGCCTGACTTGAGTCTTGACCATTGGTGGTCTATAAATACCCCGCTTGAAGGTTTTCTTCGTCCTCAAATCTTTCTAAGTCTTGAAAACCCTCTCCTCGGCAGTGTGGTTCTCGTCCAGCCACCCGCCATGAAAAGGCCACTTGGCGAAACCACTCTCACTTTGTAGTGTTCTGGCGAGAACATACCCACTACCTAAAGTTGTTCTCGAAAAAATACCGCTTCCACTTGTTAGAGAAATACTTCTCAGTATTGTTTTAATTCCAAAATACCTTGGCCCAAATACCTTGTAGTATTCGAGGTTACCACTATCTGGCCAAATACTATTATACTTCCCTTGAGTCACTAAGCGAAACCACAGGAAAATCTTCACTGTTGGTTGAAGTATCAAGAAGAAGTTTCGTAGAACTTCTAAGGGTTGTTTGAAGCGGGTTGGCGCACCCGGAGTAGGAGCTAAACGTTGCTCAGGATCGACATTAAAACTTGGTTAATTTTGGGCTTCAGAGGTAAATAATCCTATCATTCTATTGTAATTGGAAATTACATCTTGTAGTTAATATAGAAATGAATATAAGATTCATAGAAGAGAATTGAATTGTAATAGAAGGATATTACAGAATAGATTTGAACTGAAATCACATCAGAAGAATGTAAGTAGAAGATTAAACTGTACTTACATGAATTGTATTCTGATGAACTTATAACCTTTATTGGTTGAATGTTGCGAGTGGCATGTACTCTTGGAAGGTGGACAAGGCTAGCCAGGGTTATAAGCCAGTGGAGTGTTTTGCTAATAGTCGATAATCGTCGTGAGGTATGTGATTCTTCTATCCTTTTGAGCATGATATTTTAAAGAATATATATATAGTGCGGTAGGCGTCGTGTGTTAGCAGCGTAGTTTCACGGCAATGTCTTTTGGCTTAAGCGGAATAATAAGAATCTTGAAGTATTTCAAAAGAATTAGAAACCTTTTTGAAAGAAAGAGTAATGCTTGGTTTTAAAAGCTTAAGAGTTATACTAGCTTTATGGGAAGTTAGGTATAACGACTTAAGAAGATAAAAAGAATGGTTTATTAATTTTAGAAGTTAAGAGACTTGATCTTAAAAGATAAGAAACGACTTAAATGAATTAATATGAATGTTGTGTAAAACCTCATTAAGTGAGTAATGAGTACTTAGTTGTTAAAAGGAATAATGTTTCTTGATTTGAAATCGAATAAGTATCGAACAAACCACGGCGCTAATAAAGGAAATGTATTGACTAAAAAAGTATTATTAAAACAGTGAAACCTCCATCTGTAGAAGCTAAGATGAGACAAAATGATATTACATTTCCTAGATCATGTTTGCTTTAATAAGATTGTTATGAACAAAGAATAACCTACTCACATAAGGCATATGTTTCTCAAATTGTTTTAAAGTTAAAACTATGAACTACGAAACCTTTTAGCAGAAACTTGAGCATTTGAAATTAGGCAAACTTGAACGTTTGGAAAATAATGTTGTTACTTGATTTTACAAAGGGAAGTGTTTTGGTTTACTTAACAATGTTAGTCACTCTATTTTTATACTACGGTATCGGGTGACCTTTGTAAAGAAATAGATCTCTAAAAGGAATTTAACGTACGTAGCACTTTAGGGTTAAAACCCGGACTTTGACATAAAATGAAAGTACCTTGAGTTGTGTATAACTTGCCTATGCTTGTTGTTGTGTAAATTGCCTATGCTTGTTGTGATAGCCTTTGTTGTGCAAAAATTGTGTTTCTATACTAGCGCGTCTCTCGATGGAGGGCAGGTGGACTTGTTGAGAACTTACTTGGACGTAACGACAGTGACGGAAGATTCCACGGGTATGCTTCCATTATTATTGTTACATGGGCATGTCTACACCGATGATGGATTATGTAGGCATGTGACCATTATGGTTATTTATGGCGAAGTATCGTGACTTACGGTTGTGATCGGGTGCGTAGCCTATTTACTTGCCCCCGTCAGCTACGTGACGCAGGTGGATCTGGTATAGGTTATCGCACTTGCCACGTGTCAGCTTCACGGCGAAGTATCGTGAATTACGGTTGTGATCTGGTGCTTGATGCAGTTACTTGCCCGTAATCTGCGTGGCGGGAGGATCTGGTGGAAGGCTATTGCACTTGCCGCGTGTCGACAGCGAGTCGGTGTTTGGATGAAGCCGTGACTTACGGTTGTGATGCGGAGCATGCTTTGTTTACTTACCGTCGACTACGTGGCGGTGGATCTGGTATAGGTTATCGCGCACTTGCCGCGTGTCGACCATGTTATGATTATTTCCGTCTGGTCTCTTTATGACACGTAGGACACGATGTTGGTGTACTTCTTGGTGTTATCATATCATGGCACTGCGGTGAGGAAGGTATTCCACGGGCATGATTGATGTTGTGGGCGTGAGACCCGTAGTTATATTTGAGTAATGACTTGGAGGCGTGAGTCACGACTTGATATAATTGTTTATATGTGTATCTTGTAGTTTGGTTATCATACATGTCTCACTTTATATAGACTATTATGATTTCATTTCTGATATTTTGATTTCACATACTTGGTACTGTTATGCGACCTCCCCGAAGTGCGTTAAATCCGCGTATAAGTCGTCAGTGTCGATCCGCTTATAGGATCACATTTCGTATTGAAGCTCCGTTCCTTGGAGGCTTATCTTTTGGTATGTTACCTTGAGTGCGTAAGTTCTTGTACATTCATGGTATGGCGGGGCCTGTCCGTCATAGTTATTGTAAAAAATCTTAGAGTGCATGTAGTTACATTGTGGCGGGGTTGTAAGGATTATGCTTGTTCAAATGTCGATATATATATATATGCGAAAAGGCAACCGTTTTGGTTGGCCTATTTTCTTTATCTTGATCCGTATCTAATTATATGTTTAAGTTTTTATTTAGATGGTTTTCTCGATGTTGTATCCTAGGGTGCCGGGTAAGGCACGATCCACGGGCAGGTTGGTCGTGACAACGACCTCCGGATAATTTCGGGAAAATGTGCGAGCGAGAATAAAATAAATCACAGTGTTGCCGTGAGTTGAGAACATCTTTGGTAGGTTTTGAAAATCTACATGACTTTAAGGCGGTGCGTGATGACTAGATAGTTCTTGTACATGAGAGGACCTGTGATTAGGGTTGAGCCTCGAAGGAAAGTTTATTTAGTGGAGATAAGTTCTCTCACGTGGGCGGTTTCACGTATTATGGGGTTATGTGTACCCGTGATTGTTAGGCGAAGGATAGGAGGCTGGTAAGGTCTTGATGTCGTCATGCCATAGGTTCTGATTTTAGATAGCAGTGGGAAAAGTATCATGTTGGGGTAATTAAGAGCAGCGTTACGAAATGGTCTAGGAAGTGTCGTAAGGAAAAATGCGGTGAAATGCGCATATATGAAGCTATGCGATTATGAATCAAGATAGAAATACTTTTGCTAATAATAAGCCTAAGGTAAGGTTATGACCAGAATGATAAAGGAGAATCGACTATGGTTATGAAAGTTGCACGAGATATGATGACCCAGACTAGTGTAAGACCGTTAGTAAATAATGGCGATAATAACACCTTGAGGAAATGTGGTAGCGTCGGGTTACTACTTGGCGAGATCGAAACCTCTCCCACGCGCTAAATTGTGATTGTGAAGTCTTGCGGGAGGCAATCAAAGGAATCAAGTCTAAGTCTAATGACCAAGTTTGGTTGCGATAGAAAAGAAGCGAAACCATAGTGAGATTAATGACACGAATATTTTGCAAGAATGAGAAAGGTTTCAGTTATTGGAAGATAAGTTGATTCGACTGATTCTAACTCCTCGAAAGACTAGAGGTTAGGTTATTATGATAACACGTTGGGTGTTGGGCTAGGTTGTGTGCTACTTGCAGATAAGAGATAGAGCCTAGGTTTTCCGGTAGTTAGGGAAGCGAGGAAAGGAAATTACGCCCTACGATTTAGGCGAGCGGCGGTTAAATCATGCCTTGAGGATTTGGGGCATGGCGTATATATAGACCGTGTGGATATTTATGCGGACCACAAAAGCCTCGGTATATCTGCGATGAGGCAATAGAATTTGCGGCAATGACGGTGGTTAGAGTTATTCAAGGATTGTGATATTGATATCTATACCACCGGGGAAAGCGAAACGATTAAATATACTCTTAGTCGCGGATCTAAGGGTAGTATGCAGATGGGCAGCGGATAGATTGGGCGTGGTCAGTGAGATTCTTGATTCACAGAGCCTAGGGGTTCGATTATTTGTTTCAAGGTTAATGAAGTTTATATCGAGAAGTTGCCGAGTCTTAGTCGTTGAGAGGTAAAGAAGCGACGATGAGAATCGATTATAATCACGGTATCGAGATCGGCTCTCAGAAGAGAAGAGCATGTTTGAATAGCACCGGATGAGTCTTTGTGATATGAGATAGATTGTGTGTACCGGTCTTTGAGCTAGTGTGAGTTTTAGGGAGGCATCTGGTGCTTATTGCTAAAATTGTTAAGTCGACTAAGTTGTGTCGTGACCTCGGATGTATGTATGGGTAAGATGGCCAGGAAAAGAGGCGTGCGAGTTGTTGCTTAATATCGAATTAGTAGCGAGTCATGGTTGAACACGAAGCCAGTGGGCTGTGCGAGCGATTTAGACCCGACTTAGACATGAGAGGTAATTAGAATGGATCTTGTTATGGGGTGGCATCGTACTCGGAGGAAGTCACGACTCCAGGGGTCATGGTAAATAAATTTGGCGAAACGGTAGTGTTCTTCAGTTGGGACCACTTACTGGTGAGGTTTATGCTAGCTTGTATAGCGAGGGGATTATGAGGCTGCGGGGTCCTACATTTATGATGTCGAGCAGATGAGCTCGATTGAGATAACCGGAGGTTTTGAAGGTTTTAGGGACCAAGTGAGTCTCGGTGTTGCATTACACCTCGGGCCAAGCGGACGGCGGGCGTACTATCCGGCACTTGAGGATAGGTTGCGGGCTGTATTCTTGATTTGATATAAGCGGGAGGGTTAATTGCCTCTTGTTGTATTCGTGCGATATGAGATACCGCTTCGGTATTGGATGGCCATGTATGAGGCCTTGTATGTAGAAAGTGTAGATGCCGGTTGGATGGTTCGACATGGCGAGTTGATTATTTAGTCGAACTTGATTGTGAGTGTGGATAAGGTGAAGCTTATCGGGAAAGATTATTAGTAAGCTTAAGTCGGAAGAAGCTTTATGCGGATAGCAAGCGTTGACACGTGGGGTTGACTTGACATTTTAGTATGAGTATTGTTATGTGGCCTCGTGTGGTATTATTGGTATGTAGGGGTTGTAAAAGAAGACTATGTCGCTATCTTTAAGTTTGACTCCGATAGAACATTCGGGGCGAATGTTTCTAAGGGGAAAAAATGTTACACCGGAAATTCGAGATATGTTTATAAGAGCGTCGTAAGAACTCAAAAATGTTAAGATTTGAGACGAGTTAAAATTTATCGGAATTATGGAATTGTCGGAAAACAAAATATTGCGACGAACGGGAGGGCGACACGTGTCACCCCCCTTGCTTGGTCTTGGACGAAAAATACATGGATAGGATGGTCATTTGACCATAATTTAAATGACCAAGTCTTGCAGACTAATAGCGATATTGTGGACTTAGTCAAGGCCAGGCTGATCCATGTGAAACTCATCTAGGCCACCCATTTGTTCTAATCTTGACCCTCCATTATGTTATATATATATACTAGTAGCAAGACTAGTTCCCACACTTTCTTATTTCAAGAAAACTTGAAGAATGCAATAAGGGGCTCTCGGGTTTGGGGATTAAGGGGCAAGAAAAATTTTCAATTTTTGTCCAATAATCTCCCCACTTTAAACCAAGGTTCATAAGGGTGTTGTAAGGTTATCTCAATAGAAAGATCCCGGAAAAATGGTGTTTTCGTATTAGTCGCAAGGCGAAAACCTAAGGAGTTATTCAACTTTGAAGTTGGAACTTGAAGATGAGTTATTCATAAGCTTCGAAGGGTTGCTTGGAGTGGATTGGAACGTCGAAAGGAGGAGCTAAAGTTGCTAAGGATCGACTTGTGCTCTTGGATCATATTTGGGCTAATTGAGGTATAACCTTCATTTTACTTTTGTAATTGAAGATTTCATGTTATGATAAGTTATAAGTGATCATGTGATATGTGTTATGAAGTTTGATAAGTGTTATGGAAATTTGGAAGCTCAAAATCCGAAAATGACATGTTGAGTCATTTGAAATTGAATTACAATTTGGTCGTTTATTAGAATCGTCGCATGTTACTTACTTGAAGATTATAGTAGTTATAATCGATTGCGACTTCATATCATGTTATGCTAACAACTTGGATTGAAATGGAAATTGGATAAGAATTGGTATTGTTTCCCAAATTGCCGAATTGACATTGTAGTTTAGACTAGTTTGTTATATATTGTGGGTCGGAATTTTACATGTCTTGATTAAGCGTGTAATCCCCTATTGTTAGCTACTTTGTTGGGCCTTAAATGTGGCGTGTTTGGTTATTGAATTCGGCCT
This sequence comes from Przewalskia tangutica, assembly GCA_029844215.1. Lineage (NCBI taxonomy): Eukaryota > Viridiplantae > Streptophyta > Magnoliopsida > Solanales > Solanaceae > Przewalskia > Przewalskia tangutica. The sequence goes on along the minus strand of JAQGDG010000511.1, from coordinate 17,170 downwards.
TGAAAAAGGTGGCAAAGTATGTAGAAACAAAGGAAGTGCTGTCCGATTTTCCGTAGAATTTAGTGAATTTGCACTTGGAATATTCTACGTTTGAAACTAGAAGTTAATAGACGTACTATGGTCATTATAGGTTGACATACTACGTACGGCGAATTGGACTTCGCAAGTGGATTAAGCAGAAGAGGTGTGTAGAACTTTCTTATCTCTTGAGCATGAATAGGTTGTAAATGTATGAATGCGGTAGGCGTCTGAGATTTTGACAATCTAGGTCCATTTGATATCCTTGGCTTATTTTAAGAATGTCCAAGTTGATTGAGTTAGGGAATTAACTCACTTGTTTAAATATTAAGGATATCTTGGTTTTCAAAAGTTAAGAGACTTTAAGTATGTTGAAAGTATTTTTGATACTTGTTTTGTTGGAATGTTTAAGTCTCTTGGTTATAAAGAAGTATGTAAGTTGCTAATGTATAAAGCTAGTATAACGGCTTTATGGGAAGTTAGTTATAATAGCTTTATGGAAAGTTTAAAGTGGTTTACTCTAAGTAATTTAAGTATGTTAAATGACTTGAATTAACGAAAGGCAAATTAATTTAAAGGCATCAATTGCTTAAGGTTTTAAAAGAAAGAAGTCACTTGATTTAGAAGCCCGAAAATGTATTTTCTAAAAGGTATTGTGACTTGTCTTAAAATGTAGTTATGACTTGATACTACGGTTATTAGTATCTTGGAAGTGTTATATGAAAATGAGTCATTTTAAAAGAATAGAAATCGTAGTACTTTGGGTTAAACTCGATTTATAATGACATGTTAGTGCCTTAAGTAAACTAAAATGAGAGTGTATATGAATAAGACTAATAAGAAGTTAGGGGATTTCTTAACTTGCTTATTTATTGTATGATAAGCGGTAGTGCTTATGTTATGTATGATAAGTCGGTAGGGCTTATGTTATGTATGATGGTAGGTTGAGATAGGGTAAGAGTATAAATGAGGGTAAACCGAGGCGTTATACCACCTTCTCCGAGGTAAGAGTATAAATGAGGGGTAAACCCCCAAGACGTTATACCACCTGCTTCAGGGTAAGAGTATAAATAAGGGGTAAACTCCCCAAGACGTTATACCACCTGTTTCCGTGGATTTGCTACCCATGATGCGAGGAATACCTCATGCGAGTCCTTATGGGCTTATGCGGGTGAAATAGTCCCATGCGGGCGAGTCTGACTATCACGAGAATACCTAATGCGGGTCCGCGACTATACGGGTGAAATAGTCCCAGGAGTAGGATTGCTTAATGATACTGCGGGCGGGTGGTCCTGCTTTGATCGCGAGCTTCCTATTTTTATGTTGTAAGTATACTTTTGATTACTCTCATTGTTAGTAAGGAACTGTGTACTGTTAATTGAGTTATCATACCTGTCTCCAGTTTTATTATAGACTTATGATTTCATTCTGATCTTTCGATTTCACATATTTGGTACATGTTATGCGACCTCCTTGAGGCTGCGTTAAATGTCGCGGTAGAGTATCTGGTTGATCCTCACTTTTAGGATCAGTTGGTGTTGAAGCTCCATTACTCCGGAGGCTTATCCCTGGTATGGTCGGTTGTTGTACATTCATGGGTATGGCGAGGCCCTGTCCCGTCACAATTGTTATTCTTAGAGGTCTGTAGTCACATTGTGGATTGAGTTGTAAAGAAAAGAAAAATGTACTGTTTTATCTGTATAGCTTACGGAAGGTGGCCTTATCGGCCAGCCTGTTGTTATTTTATGTTAAGCATTTTTATCGATTGTGTATATTCATTGCTATTCTCGATGTATACAAGGGGTGCCAGGTAGGGCACGATCGCGAGCCGAGTCGGTTCGTGACAAAAGTGGTATCGAGCGATTAGTCCTCGGAAAGTGTCTCTGAGCCGTGTCTAGTAAGTCTTGATTATCGGTGTGTTGTGCACCACATCTATGTCGGGAGGCTGCGGGACATTTAGGATTAGTTTCCATTCTTCTCACTCTGAGATCGTGCGATAGAAATTTGTATGGTTAGTCGTCTCCCAACAAGTTATGATTGTTTGCGACTACGAGAAAGCGGTGACCGGAAATATTATGAGGATTGCGTATCCGGGTTGGTAATGTTTGTAGTTGGTATTGTGACATCTATATGGATTTATGTATGAGTCGGGCAGATGTTGCCTAGAATGATTTTAGATTACGATTTGGTAAGGACTAAATAAATCACGGGAAGGTATGAAGCAGTTTAATGAATTCTCATGAGGTTTTACGTACTAATTTGAGATAATTAGGAAATGATGAGTACATGCGAGAAGAAATGAACCATTAGAAGTTATTATTAAGGAATTAATGGAAGACTATGTTAATAGATTGAGCTACGTAGTATAATTTGAGAATAGTGCAGGTTAGATCAGTATGGAGTAAGTATGGTTGTTGTGGTCAAGACAACACAATTATGGTATTACGATAAATTTTGTACCGTTTATGGGAGGCGATAATGTAGGCATGGGCATGGAGTGCGAGCCTAAGAATGTGATAACCACGGACCTTAGGTATATAAGGCGCTTCTCGGGTAGTAAAAGTTAAAGCAGACCAAGGAAAAGAGTTAAATATGGCCTTGAGTCGGGTTGAGGACCTATTAAGGGTGCCTCGTAGCTTGAAATGAAATGGGATCAGTTGGTAGTAGTCAGCTCGTGGCGAGTCACGAGTGCAAGGCCCAAATTTAGTTAATCATTTCACGGGTTCGTGGGCGTGTTCCACTGGAACAGTTGTGAGCCGGAATGGGCCTTATATTGTTTAATTTAGTAACTCCAAAAGTGGAGGCGAATTAGTATGGAATTTATGTCGTATGCTAGTATAAGTTTGGAAATGCGGAAGAAATGCGACGGTGAAAAAAAGCAACCAAGTGTAAAGAAATAAAGCTGAATCATGAGGACCTTTCGAGGTGACTACACCGTGAGTGTTGGGTGGTAGGCGGCGGGTAGATAATTGCGATAACGTCTGATCGTTGGACCTAGCAAACCTAGCGGTATTATGTGACATTGAGGTCATTATAGTGCGGGTAAGTTGGCCTCTTGTTATGCCAGCGTTATGCGAGAGAAGATTGGCTCGATTCGATTTTACAGTAGGTGATTATCGGTGTAAAGGAAGAGAAGTGGTAGTAACGATGAATTATCCTTCGCCTTTGGCATCGTTGTTTTCTTTTTAAGTCTGTGTGACTTGTTCATGAGTGAATTGTGTATGAAAGTAAGTAATAATTGAATTTGAAGAAATTTATGTTAAGTGCCCTTGGAGTTACTTGGAGTTAGTTTGGTGTGGCGGTCGGGGCCACGACGCCGGATAATTCGGGGAAAATGTGCGAGGCAAGAATAAAATAAATGCGAGTCTTTGCGGCAAAGTGAGAGCATATTTGGTAGGTTTGAAAATCTACATGACTTTAAGGCGGTGCGTGATGACTAGATAGTTCTTTGGACGCAAGAGGACCTGTGATTAGGGTTGAGCCTCGAAGAAAGTTTATTTAGTGGAGATAAGTTCTCTCCACGTAAGGGACGGTTTCGTATTATGGGGTTATGTGTACCCATGATTGTTAGGCGAAGGATAGGAGGCGGTAAGGTCTTGATGTCGTCATGCCATAGGTTCTGATTTTAGATAGCAGTGGGAAAAATATCGTGTTGGGGTAATTAAGAGCGGCGTTACGAAATGGTCTAGAAAGTGTCGTGAGGAAAAATGCGGTGAAATGCGCGTATATGAAAGCTATGCGATTATGAATCAAGATAGAAATACTTTTGCTAATAATAAGCCTAAGGTAAGGTTATGACCAGAATGATAAAGGCGAATACGACTATGGTTATGAAAGTTGCACGAGATATGATGACCCCAGACTAGTGTAAGACCATTAGTAAATAATAGGCAGTAAGAACACCTTGAGGAAAGGTGGTAGCATCGGGTTACTACTTGTGAGATCGAAACCTCCCCGCTAAATTGTGATTGTGGGAAGTCTTGTCAGGAGGCAAGCAAAGGAATAAAATCTAAGTTTAATGAGCAAGTTTGGTTGCAATAGAGAAAAGGAAACAGAAACCATAATTGAGATTAATGACACCCGAATATTTTGCAAGAATGAGAAAGGTTTCCAGTTATTGGAAGATAAGTTGATTCGACTACAGTTCTAACTCCCCCTGAAAGACTAGAGGGTTAGGTTATTATGATAACACGTTGGGTGTTGGGCTAGGTTGTGTGCTAACGACAGATAAGAGATAGAGCCTAGGTTTTCCGGTAGTTAGGGAAGCGGGAAAGGAAATTCGCCCTTAGATTTAGGCGGGTGGCGGTTAAATCATGCCTTGAAGATTTGGGGCATAGCGTATATATAGACTTCATGTGGATATTTGTGCGGACCACAAAGCCTTGGTATATCTGCGGTGAGGCGGTAGAATTTGCGGCGGCGGTGGTTAGAGTTATTCAAGGATTGTGATATTGATATCTATACCACGCGAGAAAGCCAAGCGATTAAGATACTCTTAGTCACGGATCTAAGGGTAGTATGCGAATAGGCAGCGGATAAATGGGCGTGGTCAGTGAGATTCTTCGATTCACAGGCCTAGGGGTTCGATTATTTGTTTCAAGGTTAATGAAGTTTATATACGAGAAGTTGCCGAGTCTTAGTCGTTGAGGAGGTAAAGAAGCGGCGATGAGAATCAGTTATGTCTGATGTCGAATCGACTCTCAGAAAGAAAAGCATGTTTGAATAGCAGGATGAGAGTCTTTGTGATATGAGATAGATTGTGTGTACACAGTGCTGCGGGCTAGTCAGCGAGTTTTAGAGAGGCATCTGGTGCTTATTGCTCAAATTGTTGAAGTCGACTAAGTTGTGTCGTGACCTCGGATGTATGTATGGGTAAGATGGCCAGGAAAAGGGACGTGCGAGTTGTTGCTTAATATCGAATTAGTAGCAGTCATGGTTGAACACGAAGCCAGTGGGCTATTGCGAGCGATTTAGACCAGAGCTTAGACATGGGAGGTAATTAGAATGGATCTTGTTACAGGGTGGCATCGTACTCAGAGGAAGTGCGACTCCAGGGGTCATGGTAAATAATTTGGCGAAACCAGTAGTGTTCTTCAGTTAGGACCACTTACTCGGTGAGGTTTATGCTAGCTTGTATAGCGGGGATTATGAGGCGCACGGGGTCCCTACGTTTATGATGTCGAGCAGATGAGCTCGATTCAGATAACCAGAGGTTTTGAGAAGGTTTTAGGGACACAAGTGAGTCTCGGTGTTGCATTACACCTCGGAGCCAAGCGGACGCGAGGAGCGTACTATCGAACGAGGATAGGTTGCGGGCTGTGTTCTTGATTCGAATATGGCGGGAGGGTTAATTGCCTCTTGTTGTTGTATTCGTGCGATATGAGATACCGCTTCGGTATTGGATGGCCATGTATGAGGCCTTGTATGTAGAAAGTGTATATCGCCGGTTGGATGGTTCGGACATGGCGAGTTGATTATTTGGTCGGACTTGATTCGGGCTATGGATAAGGTGAAGCTTATCAGGAAAGATTATTAGTAAGCTTAGAAGTCGGAAGAAGCTTTATGCGGATAACAAGCGTTGACACATGAGGTTGAACGACATTTTAGTATGAGTATTGTTATGTGGCCTCGTGTGGTATTATTGGTATGTAGGGGTTGTAAAAGAAGACTATGTCGCTATCTTTAAGTTTGACTCCCGAAAGAACATTCGGGGACGAATGTTTCTAAGGGGAAGAATGTTACACCGGAAATTCCAGGATATGTTTATAAGAACGTACGTAAGAACTCAAAAATATTAAGATTTGAGACGAGTAAAAATTTATCGGAATTATGGAATTGTCGGAAAACAAAATATTGCGACGAATGGGAGGGCGACCCAAGTCAACCCCCTTGCTTGGTCTTGGACGAAAAATACAAGGATAGGATGTCATTTGACCATACTTTAAATGAACAAGTCTTGGAATGACAAATAGCGATATTGTTGACTTAGTCGAGGCCGGCAGCTGGGATCCGTATGAAACTTGTTATACCGTACTTCCAGTATGTATGCGAGGGCGTCGTGCGATTATTCAAGCCTAATTAGGTTAAGAATGAACATGAACTTTGTGGAAAAGATTCGAACCTTGTGAAGGAAATTCTCGTTTTAATATTTTAACAGATTACGGATTTTTAGAGAGGCGAAATATTTTGGACCAATAGGAGGGTGACATGTGTCACCCTTAGTTTGCATGGGTTGGACGAAAATGTGGCCAAGTGGACAAGGTCAAATGGTCAAGTCTTGCAAAGATATTTTTTGGGTAGTGGGGGTAGGTAGGTTGGACGGTTTGCTTGTGTTAGTGGAGGCCACGTGGCTCGTTGTTGTGTGGGACATATGTTCCCGATGTTGTGGTGGACATATGTCCCGACATTGTGGTGGACACTTGGTTGGAAGACCTCCTCTTCCACATGGATCTTAATCCCCACCCTCCATTTTTTTAATCTTGGCCATTGAGGGCTCTAGAAATACCCCCTCTTGTGCGAGACTTAACCCGTCCACAAACACGATTTCCAAGTCTCAAAAACTCCTCTCTCCTTGTAGTGTTCTCGTCGAGCCCTCTTTCCCCCGCCTAGTGGTTCGTGAAACATCCCCTCCCCGTCCTAGTTGTCTCGTCAAATACCCCCTGTTATACCCGTATTTCCAGTATGTATGCGAGGGCGTGCGTGCGAGAATCTGTGAAAGATTGGAAAGGAAGAAAGAGTGATTTTCCACGGAAAAGTTTCCGGTTTTGTGAAGGAAAAAGGTTCGTTAAAGGGTGGATTCCCAGTTTGGTATCGGACTTCTGGAATATTAGAAATTATGGAATTTTATTTTGGAAATGGTCACGTGGGGCCACGGGAGAAATTCTGTTTTGTAGAACCCGCTTTGTTTTGATTTTGGCCATTGTGGATTTTTTTGAAGGCGTTTTTGAGGGCCAATAGGAGGGTGACACGTGTCACCCCGCCTGAAATGTCTTGGCGAAATGACGCTTTGTCTGACACGGTTAGAGTCGTTTTTGACGAAGCGTTTTTGCGTAACTTGCGAAGGAAAATTCGGCTATGTCGTTTTGTATTTTTGCGGATTTTTAGAGAGGCGAAACGATACGGACCAGCGGGAGGGTGGCATGTGTCACCTGCAGCGATGGAACAAGTGGGCGGCTTGGCGAATTGAGGGCTTGTGGTGCTAGATATTTGTGTAGATATTTGTGAGGGTTTTAAGGAGTAGGGGCTAGGGTGCACTTGGCGATCTTGGCCTTACACTTGCCTTGCACTTGGCTAGATCTTGGCCGTTGGTTGGCCTTTGGGTTTGCTATAAATACCCGTAGTTGATGAACTTTCTTCGTCAAAAATCATTTTCAAGTCTTGAAATCTCTCCTTTGTGAGTTGAAATCGTCCAAAGCCCTCCCCCTTGTGGAGCTTTGGTAGAGGCCACAGTGAGGCTTGGCCGTGGGGTACCCACTGCCTAGTTGTTTTAGTATAATACCCTTGTTGTGGTATAGAAATACTCCTAGTATTGTTATAATGCCCAAAATACCTTAGCACTTGTACCTTGTAGTATTCAAGATACCTCTTTCGTAGAGTCAGGAAATACTACCTTTTGTCCTTTTAGTCTCAGCCAAAACCTAAGGAAATCTTCATAGTTGGTTGAAGTATTTTGAGTAGAAGTTGGTTAGAACTTAAGGGTTGTTGGAGTGGTTTGGAGCGCGGAGTGGAGCTAAACCTTGCTCGGGATCGACATTATAACTTGGATAATTTTGGGCTTATCGAGTAATTATCTTGTCCTCTATTGTAATTGGAAATTACATGTTTGTTAGAGTATAGTTGAAGTATACTATATATAGAACTACTTAGTATTGATGTCTTTTGACTTAAGCTGAAGAATAAAGCGAGATTATTGTATTTACATAGAATTATGTGCGGTAGACTTGTGTAGTATGCGAGTAGAATTGTACACGTCAGGGTAGGCGTGTAAGCCCCACTGGTTGGCTTGGTAGCGGCCTCGATATAGGAGGAGATTTCTGTTATTGCGGGAGAGTCTTCAATTTTCTATAGAAAGATAGAAACTTGTGTTTTGGGGTTAATAGGCGTTTTGACCTTTATAGGTGAAAGTACTAAGAGTAGCGTATTACTCAAGGAGTGGAAAGGAGCTAGCGAGGTTGTAGTACTTGGAGCATTTTGCTTATTGTCGATAAATCGTCGCGAGGTATGTGAACCTCTTCCTATCTTTTCTAGCATGATTGTTGTGAACTATGTAGTGCGGTGAGGCGTACATGTGCTAAGTGATTTGGTTGGTTTTAAAACATAGGGTGTTATAATAGCTTTATGGGAAGTTAGTTATAACGACCTTATGTAGTGAAAATGGTTTCTTGATGTTAGAAGTTAAGAGACTTGATCTTATAAGATAAGAGACTTAACTTATTTGTTTTAATGTGGATGTTTGTGTGAAACCTCGTTCGTGAGTAATGAGTACTTGGTTTTAAAGGGATAATGTTTCTTGATTTGGGAATCGGAATGTGTATCGACAGGACGGCTGCGGCGTTAATAAAGGAAAATGTATTGAATAATGATGTGTTGTATTAAAACGGTAGAAACCTCAATCTGCATAGAAGCTAAGATGAGACAAAATGATATTACATTTTCTAGATCATGGCTCTTTGTAATATGATCATTATAAACAGAATAAACTACTCGTATATGACATATGTTACTCGATTGTTCTAAAAGGAATCAGTGATTAAGTTTGGGAACTATGAAACCATTTGAAAATGAGAAGCTTGAGTAATTGAAACTAGGCAAGCTGGAACTTAGGAAAGAATGTTGTTACTTGATTTTGAAAAGGAAGGTGGGTTAGTCGTTCTAATACTACGGGTGTCGGGTGACTTTTATAAAAGTAATGGATCTCTTTTAAAGAACTTAACGTATGTAGTACTTTGGGGTTAAAACCGGACTTTGGCGTAAAATGAAAGTACTTTGAGTTGTGTGAAACTTGCCTATGCTTGTTGTTGTGAAACTTGCCTATCTTTGTGATGATAGCCTTTATTGTACAATCGTTGTGTTTACGTATTTAGCGTCTCTCGATAGAGTCGGTTGGTAGTTGAGAACTTACTTGGAGCGTGCGCGATGGCGGAGAAATTCCGCAGATGCGTTCTGTTGATAGTATTATTGTTAATCGCTTTGGACATCCCGACACGATCGTAAGCGCTGCGGGTATGCTTCCATTTTAGTTAAGGTCTTGTAGTTAATCGCTTTGGATATCTTGACGCGATCGTGGCGCTGCGGGTATGTTTCCATTTGATTATCGCCTTGTGATTTCCCTTTGGACATCGCGACACGATCGTAGCGCGCGGGTATCGTCCATTTGGAATGTTGTCTTATTTTTCCCTTTGGACATCTGACCACGATCGTAAGCGCGCGGGTATGCTTCCATTGGATTCTTTGTCTTGTTGTTGAGTCCGCATGGACATGTCTACACGATCTGAATTCGGGGCATGTGGCCATGGGACATTGGTATTATTGTTGCATCATGGACATGTCTACCGTCTGATATTAGGGCATGCGGCCATGTCACGAACTGATTGATGTTGTGGCGTGAGACCCGTAGTTATATTGGAGTGATAGTATTTTATGTTGTGAAGCGTAGTTTGGTTATCATCATGTCTCTGCTTTATATAGACTAGTATGATTTCATTTCTGATATTATCTGATTTCACATACTTGGTACTGTTATCTTGACCTCGCCCAGGGGCTGCGTTCATCGCGGTAGAAGTGCATCGGTCGTGGTTCCTCGCTCGTAGGATCACGATTCGAGCATTTGAAGCTCCGTTTCTCGGAGGCTTATCTTTTGGTAGGTGTTCACTGAGTTGTAGGTTCTTGTACATTGAGGGTATGGCGGAGGCCACTGTCCGTCATAGTCATGTATATCTTAAGTGCATGAAATGCTGGTTGTAGGCGAGAGTTGTAAAAGTTAAAGCATTCGGAGTTTTATGTATATCTTGAAAGCTGTTTTGGTTGCTTTGTTTATTCATTTATCTCTTGTTAAATGACTCTTGTTTTGTGTTAGCTGATTTTCTCGATGTTTGTATCACTAGGGTGCGGGGTAGGCACGATGTTGAACCGGGCAGTCGTTACAAAAGTAGTATCGAAGCGATTAATCCTCGGAAAGTGTCTGAACCGTGTCTAGTAGATTCTTGATTATCGATGTGTTGTGCACCACATCTATGTCGGGAGGCTGAGAGACATTTAAGTTAGTTTCCATTCTTCTCATTCGAGATCGTGCCTTAGAATTTGTGTTGTAAGTTGTACCCTACGGCGTATCTCGTTTTTACGATTATGCCTCGCGAGAGCAACGAGCCCGGAAGGGCAAAGCGGCGAGAGTGCTGCTAGTGAGATCTGAGAGAATCAGCGCGAGCGCGAGCGATACGAGTTGTGCTTGAGCCAGCGGGTTTCGCGGCGCCGCCCGGCCTGTGAGTTTAGGCGCGGTGATGGGCGTGAGACTCTGATACGAGCCTCAGTCCCGATGCAGGCGAGGGAGATGGTCCTGAGAGATGGCGATTATTGGCGAGTTGTGGCGAGATATGAGAGCAGTGGATCGGCGATTCGGTTCGATGCACCGATGGATTCACCCGGCGAGATAGTTTGAGGCTTCTGGGACTTTACGAGTGTAGCGCGAGTTTTATGGGTGAGGCACGAGGATGATCGCGAGTTCATCAAGCGATTCTGGGATCGTGCGGGTGATCGAAGGCTTGGCCGATCGTGACCTTTGGTTCGCATCGAGTGCGTGATACATGATCGATTGGTTTGATTCATAGGAGCTTTCGGGAGAGCATGCCTCGGCCAGTATGGGATGAGTTTTGGGGCTTTCCTCGCGCTTCTTGCCTCCGCGGATGAGGAGGGCGCAGTAATGATTTTTATTCTTGAGGCGAGAGAGGCGGCTGTCGGGAGTCTGATGTCGAGTTCGATTCTTTGGCTCGATATGTCCTGCGCTAGTTGCGGATATGGAGGATAGGAGTGCGTCGCTCGTCGCGGGCTAGATGATTATATGGCGAATCTTGTGCGGGTGTTTCTCTTGGCCGGGCATGGACATTGCCAGCGTGCGAGCTAAATGCGCTAGGATGTGAGGCGCGGAGAATCGGCGGAATGACACTGGATCAGCGAAGAGGGCGGGCAGCGAGTCGCTTTGGTGGCTTTGGCGGACGCCTCGTGAGCTAGTTATATACCCCGCGATGCAGTGGTCTCCGCGTCTTGAGATCTGGTCGGGGCTCGAGGTTGATTTTGGGAGAAGCGGGGTGTTAACGGTGAAGCCACCTACCTCGTTGTGACCATTGTGGTAGACTCCATTTTGGAGAGTGTCGTGCTAGATTGGGAGTTTGTTTTGCATGCGGCCAGCGAGGCCATTTGCGAGCTATCCTACCAAGGAAGCGCGGATGTTCTGACTCGGCCTTGGGATCTGTGTTGGTTCGTCACGCTACTGACTATCGCCTGCAGTGGGCCTATGATTAGAGTGGGCGGTAACCAGGTATATCCTTAACCCTCTAGAGTTTTGGTATGCTTGTTATGATGATCTCATTATTGTGTGCTATGTGCGGATAGCATTATGATATGTGTGAGTTAGAATGCATGGTTAGTTGGAAGGATACGTATGGAGGCATGGTAAGTGTAGACCTTAGACTATTTCACATGAGACCTTAGAGGTAAGGTCGTCTTGAGTAAAAGATTCGTTTATGTTTGACCTTTATAAGGGTGAGTAGTATCGTGGGATTTATTTGTGTGATAAGTCCATGGGTAGTGTGAGATGGAAGTGGTAGCTTTCGTGATGTGAATTAGTAAGATTGTTAGGATCGGGAGCAAGAGTTTGCTGCGGTTGAAGTGGGTTTAGGACCATTTGCGGGTCAAACCGTAACCGATTTAGGGTGGGGCCAGTTCTGGGTGGTCGCGGTGGTAAGTCACGAGGATGCTAGGCGAGTTTGTATGATCGTCGTATGAGTTCGTGGGCCAGCGTTCGGCGAGCGGTTCGTAAAGGCGGGAATGGCCTTGGGAAGTTTGAGGTTAGTAAGATGACCAAGTTTGGAGGTAGTGACTCAAGAGATTTTGAGGCAGTAATGGTGAAGTATGAGTGCGTCTTGGGAGAGTTCAAGTGTTGAGAAGGGCACGGCGAGTAAGGAAGGAAGATAACGTGTGTTATTTAGTGGCGAGTGTGGCGTTGGCAATTTGTTAGAAGAGCTTGTCGATATCCGTCTTGTGAAGGAACATTCGGGGCGAATGTTTCTAAGGAGGAGAATGTTATACCCGTATTTCGAGTATGTATGCGAGGGGCGTGCGTGCGAGAATCTGGCGAGAAAGATTGGAAAGGAAGAAGAGGTGATTTTCCACGGAAAAGTTTCGGTTTTGTGAAGGAAAAAGGTTCGTTAATGGGGTGGATTCCCAGTTTGGTGTCGGACTTCTGGAATATTAGAGAATTATGGAATTTTATTTTGGAAATGGTCACGTGGGGCCCGGGAGAAATTCTGGTTTGTAGGAGCTCACTTTGTTTTGAGATTTTGGCCATTGTGGATTTTTTTTTTTTTGAAAAGCGTTTTTGAGGGCGATAGGAGGTGACACGTGTCACTTGCCTAAAGTGGCTTAGCGAAATGACACTTTGCGCGACATTTGGTTAAGTCGTTTTTAAGCGAAGCGTTTTCGTAACTGCGAAGGAAAATTCGGCTATGTCGTTTGTATTTTGCGGATTTTTAGAGGCGAAACATTGGACCAGCGGGAGGTGGCGTGTGTCACCCATGATGGAGACAAGTGGGCGTGACTTGGCAGTGAGGAGCTTGTGGTGCTAGATATTTGTGTAGATATTTGTGAGGTTTTAAGGAGTAGGGGCTAGGGTGCACTTGGCTTGATCTTGGCCTTACACTTGCACTTGCACTTGGCTAGATCTTGGCCATTGGTTGGCCTTTGGGTTTCTTATAAATACCCCTTAGTTGATGAACTTTCTTCATCAAAAAACATTTTCAAGTCTTGAAATCTCTCCCCACTTTGTGAGTTGAAATCGTCAAGCTCTCACTTGTGGAGCTTTGGTGAGAGGCCCAGCTTTGAGTGAGGCTTGGCGTAGGGTACCACTGCTAGTTGTTTCGTATAATACCCTTGTTGTGGTATAGAAATACTCCTAGTATTGTTATAATGCCCAAAATACCTTAGCCTTGTACCTTGTAGTATTCCAAGATACCTCTTTCGTAGAGTCAGGAAATACTACCTTTTGTCCTTTTAGTCTCAAGCCAGAAACCTGAGGAAATCTTCGCAGTTGGTTGAAGTATTTTGAGTAGAAGTTAGTTAGAACTTCTAAGGGTTGTTTGGAGTGGTTTGGGGCCTGCAGTGGAGCTAAACCTTTCAGGATCGACATTATAACTTGGATAATTTTGGGCTTATCGAATTAATTATCTTGTCCTCTATTGTAATTGGAAATTACATGTTTGTTAGAGTATAGTTGAAGTATACTATATATGAAACTACTTAGTATTACGATGTCTTTTGACTTAAGCTGAAGAATAAAGAAGCCCATGTATTTACATAGGGTGTGTGCGGTGAACTTGTGTAGTATTCTTGAGTAGGGTTGTACGTCAGATTAGGCGTGTAAACCACTGGTTGGCTTAGTGGCGGCCTCGATAGAGGAGGAGATTTCTGTTGTTCTTGGAGGAGAGTCTTTTGAATTTTCTATGAAAGATAGAAACTTGTGTTTGGGGTTAATAGGCGTTTTGACCTTTATAGGTGAAAGTACTAGGGTAGCGTGTTCACTCGAGGAGTGGAAAGGGCTGAGGTTGTAGTTACTTGGAGCATTTGCTTATTGTCGATAAATCGTCGCGCGGTATGTGAACCTCTTCCTATCTTTTCTAGCATGATTGTTGTGAACTATGTAATGCGGTGAGCGTACATGTGCTAAGTGATTTGGTTAGTTTAAAACATAGGGTGTTATAATAGCTTTATGGGAAGTTAGTTATAACGACCTTATGTAAGTGAAAATGGTTTCTTGATGTTAGAAGTTAAGAGACTTGATCTTATAAGATAAGAACTTAACTTATTTGTTTTAATGTGGATGTTTGTGTGAAACCTCATTAAGTGAGTAATGAGTACTTGGTTTTAAAGGGATAATGTTTCTTGATTTGGGAATCGAGAATGTGTATCAACAGGACCTGCGGCGTTAATAAAGGAAAATGTATTGAATAATGATGTGTTGTATTAAAACGGTAGAAACCTCAAATCTGTAGAAGCTAAGATGAGACAAAATGATATTACATTTTCTAGATCATGCATTTGTAATAAGATCATTATAAACAAGAATAAACTACTCGCATTATATGACATATGTTACTCGATTGTTCTAAAAGGAATCAGTGATTAAGTTTGGGAACTATGAAACCATTTGAAAATGAGAAGCTTGAGTAATTGAAACTAGGCAAGCTGGAACTTAGGAAAAGAATGTTGTTACTTGATTTTGAAAAGGAAGGTGGGTTAGTCATTCTAATACTACGAATATCGGGTGACTTTTATAAAGTAATGGATCTCTTTTAAAAGAACTTAGCATATGTAGTACTTTGGGGTTAAAAACGGACTTTGGCATAAAATGAAAGTACTTTGAGTTGTGTGAAACTTGCTATGCTTGTTGTTGTGAAACTTGCCTATGCTTGTGATGATAGCCTTTATTGTACAATCGTTGTGTTTACGTATTCTGGCGTCTCTCGATAGAGTCGGTTGGCCAGTTGAGAACTACTTGGGCGTCGCGGCGGTGGAGAAATTCCGCAGATGCGTTCTGTTGATAGTATTATTGTTGTTGTCGCTTTGGACATCACGACACGATCGTGGCGCTGCGGGTATGCTTCATTTTAGTTAAGGTCTTGTGGTTAATCGCTTTGGATATCTTGACCGCGATCGTAGCGCGCGGGTATGTTCCATTTGATTATCGCCTTGTGATTTCCCTTTGGACATCTTGACCACGATCGTAAGCGCTGCGGGTATCGTCCGTTTGGAATGTTGTCTTATTTTCCCTTTGGACATCACCCGACCGCGATCGTAAGCGCGCGGGTATGCTTCCGTTTGGATTCTTGTCTTGTTGTTGAGTCACGTGGACATGTCTACCGTCTGCGGTCAGGGGCATGTGGCCATGGGACATTGGTATTATTGTTGCATCGTGGACATGTCTGCCGTCACGATATTAGAGGCATGCGGCCGTATCTGAACTGATTGATGTTGTGGGCGTGAGACCGTAGTTATATTAGATGATGATTTTATGTTGTGAGCGTAGTTTGGTTATCATACATGTCTCTGCTTTATATAGACTAGTATGATTTCATTCTGTATTATGCAGTTTCACATACTTGATACTGTTATGTGACCTCCTTGAGGCTGCGTTAATCTGCATGGTAAGTGCATCGATGCGTAGTTCCTCGCTCATGGATCACGATTGAGCGCATTTGAAGCTCCGTTTCTCGGAGGCTTATCTTTTAGTAGGTGTTCCACTGAGTTGTAGGTTCTTGTACATTCGGGGTATGGCGGGGCCTGTCAGTCATGTCGTGTATATCTTAGAAGTGCAGCAATGCGGTTGTGGGCGAGGTTGTAAAGGATTAAAGCATTCGAGTTTATGTATATCTTGAAGGCAAGCTTGTTTTAGTTGCTTTGTTTATTCATTATCTCTTGTTAAATGACTCTTGTTTGTGTTCGCTGATTTTCTCACGATGTTTGTATCACTAGGGTGCGGGGTAAGGCACCGATGCAGACCGGGCGGTCGTTACACCACTCTTTGTAGAAAAATATTCTCCAAGTATGGTTCTTATCCCAAAATACCTTAGCCAAATACCTTGTAGTATTCCAAAGTCACCTCATACTAAAAGCCGGAAATACTACCTTATATCCATTAGTCAAAGCGAAACCAGGAAAATCTTCATAGTTGGTTGAAGTATTAGTAGAAGTTGTTTGGAAACTTAAGGGTTTCTTGGAGCTATTGGGCGTCTGAGAATAGAAGCTAAACCTTGCTCGGGATCGACATTTATCTTGGATAATTTTGGGCTTGTCGAGGTAAATATCTTGTCCGTATTGTAATTGGAGATTACATACTATAGTAGTATAAATTGAGTATAAGGCGTATAGAAGGATGGTATAAAGAAGAGAATTATTTGTACTTACATGGGGTGTAATTCTGATGAACTTGTGTAGTTTGTGGGTAGGAAGTCTTTGCCCGATTTTTAAAATAGAATAGAACTATCACGCAGATTATTCTCTGAGTAGTCTAGGCGTGTTGCCTATTATAGGTTGATACTCTGCGACATATTCGACTTGGCGGTGGATTTGGCAGGAGGTATGTGATTCTTCCTATCCTCTTGAGCATGATATTTTAAAATATATATATGATGCGGTGAGCGTGCGTGTGTTAGCTGAACATGGTTTCTTGGGCGTCTTTTGACTTGAGTCTAAATAATAAGAACCTTGAAGTATTTCAAAGAATTATGAATCATTTTTGAAAGAAGAGTAATACTTGATTTTTAAGCGAGCTTAAGAGTTATACTAGCTTTATGGGAAGTTAGATATAACGACTTAAGAAAGATAAAAGGCAGTTTTACTTATTTGTTTATGAAAATCTTGTATTGATTTACGAAAAGTGTAGTAAGATGGTTTGATAAGTAAGCGTATTATGATGATCTGGCGTGTTAGTGTCTTGTGATGTTGTGTAAGGGGTTATTCTTGTTGTGCTACGTTGTTAAGCGTTAAGCCCGTTATCTTGTTATTATATCACATACCTCGCTTGACTTGTTATCAGAGGATTGCCACGCGATGCGGGTCTATCGGCTATGCGATGCGTGTGACTATGCGGGCGGGAGTTCTAAGTTGATCATTAGGGTGTATTATCCGTCACGAGCAATGCCTTATGCGATCACATGTGACTATGCGGTCACATGTGACTATGCGGTGCGGGAGTCGAGGAGAATCGCGGGCTAGCTACCCCGTCACGAGGAATACCTAAATGCGGGTGCAGCAGTGATTTATGCGGTTGCGGGAGTTCGAGATTAGGCTCGCATGTAGCCAATGACTTTTTTATAGGCGATTAGCCTTCTTGATCATTAGCGGCCTATAAAGACCGATTATGTTATATATTTTGCTTTTGGTTATC
>JAQGDG010000510.1:0-125547 GCA_029844215.1 Przewalskia tangutica | reverse complement strand
ACAAATTAATTTCTAAGTCTGAAATTTCCCTCCCGCTTTGATAGGCTTCGTCAAGCCTCCTCCCCCTTTGAGAGGCCTTGGCAGAAGTACCCCCTTGCCTAGTTGTTCTGTCGAATAAAAAATGCCGCTTTGAAAAAATACTCTCCAGTATTGTTACTATTCCCAGATACCTAGGCCTAAATACCTTGTAGTATTCCAAGGTTACACCTATACTAAAAGCCGGAAATACTACTATATTCCTTAAGTCACAAAAACGAAACCCTAAGGAAATCTTCATAGCGGTTGAAGTATTAAGTAGAAGTTGCGTAGAACTTCTAAGGGTTGTTGGGCGGGTTGGAGCACACGGGTAGGAGCTAAACCTTGCTCGGGATCGACATTTAATCTTGGATAATTTTGGGAACATCGGGAGTAAATAATCCTATCCTTCTAGTGTAATTGGAATTACATGCGTAGTGGTATAGAAAATAAATATAAGATACATAGAAGGATATTTGGAAGAGAATTGAAGCGTAGTAGAAGGATATTCTGAGAAGAGAATTGAATTGAAATAACATCCGAAGAATATTAAAGAATAAAGTGATGTACTTACATGGGGTGTATTGTTATACTCGTATTTCAGTATGCGTGGGCGTCGTTAAATTTTAGCCTTAAAGTTAGGCATAGGACGAAATTGGTGCACAACCCGCTCAAGAACCGTTTCAGGCAAAGCGTCTTCCAAACTTTGCGTGGGAAAATTACGACTATATCATTTATAATTTTTGCGGATTTTTAGAGATGAAATATTTTGGACCAACGAGAGGCGACCTTGTCACCCTCAAGGTGGAGCGGCAACAAGGGCTTGGCTTGGACGATTTTGAGGTCTAAAACAAGGGTCGATGTTTGGAGTGATTTGTGGAGTAGATGGCTAGGGTGCACTTGTGCAAATCCTCACCCTACCTTGCCTACCAACGGCTAGATCTTGTCCATTGGTTTTCCTATAAATACATAGTTGAGGCTTATTCTTCGTCCTCGTGATATATTCAGGCAAAAATCCCTCCTCCTCTCTAGTGTTTCGTCGTCCATACCACCTTTGCGAGCCTCGGCAATACACCTCCTCCCCTTGCCTTGTTGTTTCGTGAAATACCCACTCCACTTGGTGAAAAATACTTCTCAGTATTGTTGTATAAATCCCAAATACCTTCAGCTGAAATACCTTGTAGTATTCCAGGTTACCCTATCTAAAAAGCCGAAATACTACTATACTTCCTTGAGTCACAAAAGCGAAACCCTGAAATCTTCATAGTAGGTTGAAGTATTTGAGTAGAAGTTAGTTAGAACTACAAGGGTTGGTTGGAGCAGGTTGGAGCGCTACGGAGTAGGAGCTAAACCTTCCCGGGATCGACTTTAAACTTGGATAATTTTGGGCTTATCGAGGTAAATAATCTTGTCCCCTCTTGTAATTGGAAATTACATGTTGTAGTAATATATAGTTGAAGTATACTAGATTGAATATTGAAAAGAATTGAAGCGAAATCACGTGGGAAGAATATTAAAGAAGAAAAGTAGATTGTACTTACATGGGAATTTGTATTCTGATGGACTTGTGTAGTTTGGCGGGTAAGGAAGTCTTTGCCCGATTTTAAGTAGAATTATTCTCGGTGTAGTCTAGACATTGATAGACTTGTATGACCGTTATAGGTTGAAATCTGCGGTGGCGTATTCCAGCCGAGGGTGGAAAAGGCTAAGCGAGGACTCTGATACTGAGCGTTTTGCTAATAGTCGATAATCGTCGCGAGGTATGTGATTCTTCTATCCTCTTGAGCATGATATTTTAAAAGAATATATATAGTGCGGTAGGCGTGCGTGTGTTAAGCGAGCGTAGTTTCACGGCAATGTCTTTTGACTTAAGCTGAATAATAAGAATCTTGAAGTATTTCAAAGGAGTTAAGAAACCTTTTTGAAAGAAGAGTAACACTTAGTTTTAAAAGTTTTAAAGCTTAAGAGTTATACTAGCTTTATGGGAAGTTAGGTATAACGACTTAAGAAGATAAAAGAATGGTTTATTGATTTTAGAAGTTAGAGACTTGATCTTAAAAGATAAGAGACTTGACTTATTTTGAATTAACATGAATTTTTGTTAAAAGTGTGAAACCTCGTTCGTGAGTAATGAGTACTTAGTTTTAAAAGGAATCATGTTTCTTGATTTGGAAATCGAATAAGTATCGAACGAACACTGCGGCGTTAATAAAGGGAAATGTATTGACTAATTAAGTATTATTAAAACGTTAGAAACCTCAAATGCGTAGGAGCTAAGATGAGACAAAATGATATTACATTTCTAGATCATAGTTTGCTTTAATAAGATTGATTATGAACAAGAATAACCTACTCGCGTATAAGGCTTATGTTTCTCAAATTGTTTAAAGAGAATTATATTCTTAAGTGATTAAGACTATGAACTCTGAAACCTTTCTAAAATAAGAGACTTAAGTACTTGAAATTAGGCAAACTTGAACTTATGGAAAAGAATGTTGTTACTTGATGTTGAAAAGGAAAGTGTTTTGGTTTACCTAAAAATGTGAGTCACTCTATTTTAATACTACGTATCGGGTGACCTTTATAAAAGAAATGGATCTTTAAAAAAGAATTTAACATCACGTAATCTTTGGGGTTGAGAACACTGGACTTTGGCGTAAAATAACCTTGAGTTGTGTGTAACTTGCCTATGTTTGTGTTTGATAGCCTTGTTGTGCAAATCTGTATTTCTATACCACGCGTCTGCGATGGGTAGGGTGATTTGTTATGAGCGATTCTTCAGGAGTCATGAGATGGGTGGATTGCGTATTCCGATTCTGCGAGTCCCATGAGATGGGCGGGACACGTATTCGTCTAATTCTTTGAGCCCCGTGAGATGGCGGGACAGCGTATTCGTCCAGTTTCTTTGAGTCCCGTGGTATGGCGGGGCGTGTATTCCATACTTCACCCAGGTCCCGGGATGGCGGGACATATGCGCGCACGATTCACCCTCTATCCCCATGGGATGGTAGAGACATGTTAATGCGTATGTCTGGTTATATCAGGCTTGCGGCGGTGAGGAAGGAGTTCCGCGGGCATGAGGATGACTTGAGGCGTGAGTCACGACTTGGCGTATTTGCTTTTATGTTATGAGCGTAGTTTGGTTATCATCGTATCTCTGTTTATATAAATTATGATTTCATTTCTGATATTTTCAGTTTCACATACTTGGTACTGTTATCTTGACCTCGCCCGAGAAGTGCGTTATCTGCGAGTAGAGAGTACATCGGTTGTGGATCCTCGCTTAGGATCCACCGATTCGTGTTAGAAGCCCGTTTCTCGGAGGCTTATCTTTTGGTATATTACCACACAGTGCAGGGGATTCGCATGCATTGAGTATGGCGAATACTGTCCGTCATAGTTGTTGTTTTAAAACTCTTAAGTGCGAAATCTTGTTGGGCGAGTTGTAAGGATAAGCCATTCGGGTTTTATGTATATATCTGACCAAGTTTTTTTGGTTGCTGTTTATTTATCATATCTCTTGTTTCATGTTTATATTTTATTTAGCTGATTTTCTACGATGTTGTATCACTAAGGTGCGAGGTAGGCACGATCATTGCTTGGTTAGTGCGTGACAAAGTAGTATCGAGCGATTAATCCTCGGAAAGTGTCTGAACCGTATCTAGTAAGTCTTGATTATCGGTGTGTTGTGCGCCCGATAATGTCGAGAGGCTATAAGATACTTAAGGTGGTTTCCATTCTTCTCGTCTGAGATCGTGCCTTGTTTGTGATAAGTTGGACCCCTCGGCGTATTCCTTTCCTTTACGATTTATGCCTCGCGTAAGGCAACCTTGGGCGAAGGAGCGAGCGGAAGGCTGCGAGTAAACACGGAGGTTACGAGCGACCCGGTCGTTACACGAGATAGTGCTTGAGCTGGCGAGTTTTGCGGCGCCCTTGACCAATGAGTTTAGGCGCGGCGGTGGGCTGCTGAGACTCTGATGCACGAGCCTCGATCCGGCTGGACGGATGAGATAAAGTACAAGGAGATGGCGATTGCGGCGGTCGTGGCGAATATGAGATAAGGCTGGATGCGGCGTTCCGATCGATAGCGCCATAGATTCACCGGCGAGCAGTTTTAGCTACAGGACTTTACGAGTTGTAGCGCCTTGATGTTACATGGATCGGGCGAGGATGACCCTCGGGAGTTTATCGACAACTCTGACGGATCATGAGTGATCCCGGATCCTCGAGGCGAGTCGGTGGTATTGGGTTACGCGTCGGTGCGTGATCTTGCGATCGTGGTTTGATCGTGGAGCGTCGGGAGGCATGCCTTCCGGCCGTATGGGGCGAGTTCTCAGGCATTTCTTGCACATTTCTTGCCCAGCGGATGAGAGGGCTCGGGTAACAGATTTTTGGCGTTGAGCGGGGCGGGCGGGCGGTTAGAAGTACAATGTGGAGTTCGACTCGTTAGCTCGGTATGTCCCAGTAGGCGATATGGAGGGCCAGTACATCGCTGCGTCAAGGCTAGATGATTACTTAGCGAGAGCTTGTTGAATTAGCTCTTGCCGGGCATGGGCGTTGCCAGCGTGCGAGGCTCATGCGCTAGGATGTGAGAGCACGGAAGGTCGGCGGAATAGCGGGATCGGCGAGAAGAGGGCGAGCAGCGAGTCCTTTGGTAACTTTGAGAGAAGCGCCTCGGCCGAACTAGTTATGTACCTCGCCCGGTCGCAGTGGTCCTCCACGATCTTGGGGCGTTGGGGTATTGCGGGAGAAGTCGAGGGCTCGAGAGCTTAGTTGCGGTATACGTAGGTTCGTGACCCGGATTCATGTTTCCTCGGTGTACGCGATGTGTGGAACATCATCGTCGGGAATGTCGTCTTTTCTTAGTGCTTGTTTTCCTGCGGCGTCGGGGCCATGTGACATGTCCTAATAGGAAGGATGCGGAGAATGACTCGGCCTAAGTCGATGGCGGAGTTCATGCGCCATAGCTATGCACCTGAAGTGAGTTATGGTTAGAAGCCAGAAGGAAAATGGGCGATTGATACTGAAGTATATTCTTACCCTCACTAGAGACTAGTATGTGTTGATGATATGATGATGTGCTAAGTATTATGTTCGGATAACATTATGTTAAATTGTGATTTAAAGGCACAGTTAGTAAAGAGGTAAGGTTGGGTACTAGAAATTGTGGGCCTTAGAATATTATACATGGAGACCTTAGATGCAAAGCGAGTCTGAGTAAGATTTTGTTTACAATTGACCTTTGTCGGAGTGCATATTATCATGGGGTATACTTTTGTGATAAGTCACCGAGCGGTGTGAAATGAAAGAGGGTAGTTGAGCTAAGAAGACCGCTGGGTTTTCGTAACTTGATTAGTGAGATTATTAGGATCGGGAACAAGAGTTTTTGCGTGATAAGCGGGTAGATTTGCGGACGATCGCGGAGTCGACCAGCGGCTGTATTGTGGTGAGGTCGATTCGAGGTGGTCACTCCGGTGGTAAGATCCGAGGGTGTTAGGCCCAGTTTAGTTAACCGTCGTGCGAGTTCGTGGATCGCGTTCGACGAGTGGTCGGGCGATGAGAGTCGACCTCTTAATCTTCGGTCGGGGCCAGTGTACTCGTGGAGGTTATGCGAGATGTTATATCGGGGAAGGTTGTAAAGCGACACGAGGTGCCTACTTTCACCTTATAATGACGATGGAGCCAGTTCTGACTATTTCTTTTACGGAAGTTTTACGGCGAGGTTAGGAACTGGTGAGTCTCGATGTCGCGTTAAGCCTCGGGCGGTGTTTGAATTTAGGGGTGTTTGTGAGGATTGTTGTCTCCTATTGAGAAATGTTTTATAAGCTACCATTGGTATTCGGATGTCGCCTTATGAATGCCTTGTAGGAAGCGGTAGTGTAGGTTGCGGTCGATTGGTTCGATGTTGGCAAGTTCGAGATAGTTGGTCGTACTTGATCCGGGATGTGGATAAGGTGAAGCTTATCGAGAGGTTATTCGCGGCTGGAAACAGCGAAGTCGTGCGCGGATAATCGGCGTCGACGCGGAGTTGAGGTTGACGGTGGGTCTTCTTGAAGTTATCACCGGAAGGCGTGATGAGATTTTAGGCCCGAAGCAATAGCGAAATGTGGTAAGTTTATTAGGAAGAGTTCGAGTATCTGAGGAGAGATACGACGAGCAGGGAAGAACAAACATGTGTTAAAGAGAATAGAAGTGATCATTTCTTTGTGAAGTAAAAGTCACGAAGGAGTATCTTTTAGACCTTGGGTTGGAAGCTTGTGTGATGTTAGAGGTGATTCGCCGTGGATTTGGATTTAAGTTTTGCGTGTGATATTTTTTTGTGGCCATGTGTGGCATTGGCAACTTGTTTAAGTTAAAGAGAACTTTGCTCGTTATCAGTCTTGAGAAGGAACATTGGGACGAATGTTTCTAAGGAGGGAGAATGTTATACCCGTATTTCGGAGTATGTCGTGGGGCGTGCGTCTGAGTTTTAGCCTTAAAGTTAGGCATAGGACAGAAATTGGTGCACAACCCACTAAAGAACCGTTTTGAAGGCGGCGTCTTCCAAACTGCGTAGGGAAAATTACGACTATATCGTTTATAATTTTTGCGGATTTTTGAGAGATGAAATATTTTGGACCAGCGAGAGGCGACACTTGTCACCTCGAGGTGGGCGGCAACAAGGGCTTGGCTTGGGCGATTTTGAGGCTAAAACGAGGTCGATGTTTGGAGTGATTTGTGGAGTGAAGCGGCTAGGGTGCGACTTGTGCAAATCCTCGCCCTGTTGCCTACCACTTGGCAGATCTTGTCGTTAGTTTTCCTATAAATACCCCAGTTGAAGACTTATTATTCGTCTCCTTGATAAATTCAAGGCAAAATCCCTCCCTCCCTTCTAGTGTTTTGCGTCCGCCACGCCTCCCGCTGTGTGGGCCCCAAGTACACCTCACTCCACTTGCCTTGTTGTTTTCGTGAAATACCACTCCGCGGTAGAAAAATACTTCTCCAGTATTGTTGTATAAATCCCGAATACCTTGCCCCAAATACCTTGTAGTATTCCAAGGTTACCTATAAAAAGCCAGAGAAATACTACTATACTTCCCTTGATCCAAAGCGAAACCACAGGAAATCTTAGCTAGTAGGTTGAAGTATTTGAGTAGAAGTTAGTTAGAACTTCTAAGGGTTGGTTGGAGCAGGTTGGGCGCCCGGGTAGGAGCTAAACCTTGCTCAGAATCGACTTTAAACTTGGATAATTTTGGGCTTATCGAGGTAAATAATCTTGTCCCCCTACTGTAATTGGAAATTACATGTTGTAGTAATATATAGTTGAATTATACTAGATTGAATATTGAAAAGAATTGAACTGAAATCACATGGGAAGAATATTAAGAAGAAAGTGGCGCTGTGCTTACGTGGGGTGTATTCTGATGAACTTGTGTGTAGTTTGGTGGAGTAAGGAAGTCTTGCTGATTTTAGTAGAATTATTCTCTGGTGTAGTCTAGACATTGATAGACTTGTATGACCATTATAGGTTGAAATGCTGCGAGTAAGCGTATTCCGCTCGAGGGTGGAAAAGGCTAAGCGAGGACTCTGATGCTTTGGGCGTTTTGCTAATAGTCGATAATCGTCGCGAGGTATGTGATTCTTCCTATCCTCTTGAGCATGATATTTTAAAAGAATATATATATTATAAATGCGGTGAGCGTGCGTGTGTTAATGACGTAGTTTCACGGCAAAAGTATATATATTGGGCTTAAGTCAAAAGACATTGTAGTCAACGTCTACAGTACTATAATATATATATCTTTTAAAATATCATGCTCAAGAGTATAGGAAGAATCACATACCTGGCGATTATCGACTATAAGCAAATAGCTCCAAATCTTATCGACTAGCCGCCACTGCCGGTAGAATAAAGCTGCTGCGCGTCTCTGACATATAATGGTCATATCATCTATCGGCGTCTGAACCACTGTAGAAATAATTCTAATTAAATTCCTTACTGCGGAAAATTGGGCGACACTTCCCTGCATCAAGCTATGGATTCTCACGTAAATACATGTCGCGACCGAACAGAGCGTGGTGGTGCCTTACCGGCACTTGGTAATACAACATCGAGAAAATCGGCGGAAATAAAACATAAACATGAAACAAGAGATATGAAAAATAAGCGAACCAAAACAATTGCATACGTATATATATACATAAAAACGAAACGATTATCCTTTTACAACTACGCGATGCGGTACTACGAGACCTCAGAGTTTTACAGCAACAAGCTATGGCGGGGCGGGCCGCCATACCACGAATGCGTAAGAACCTCTGACTCGAGGTAACATGCGAAAGATAAGCCGGGAGAAAGCAGGGCTTCCACTTGGCGACTGTGATCACATGGCGAGGATCCCTGGCCGATGTACCTATACTGCGGCGTGAGCGGCCACGAGAAGTCGATCTGCCCAGTACAGTATGTGAAACTGAAAAATACTGTAAATGAAATCATAACAGTCTATATAAAATAGGAGACATGTATGATAACCAAACTACAGTTCATAACATAAGCGATCCGTCAAGTCGGGGGACTCGCGCCACCGAGTCATCCATCATGCAGTGGGCTCGCCGCCGGCTGCGTGATGCGGATATAAACCGTATTATCGTTACAACATGTCTCGGCTGCGTCCATGGGGATAGAGGTGGAGAATCGTGTGGTGTACGTGTCGACCCGTCGAGTGGGACTCGGTGAAATATGGAATACATGTCGACCCGTCGTGAGACTTCGGTAAGAATCGGATGAAATCGTGTCGAGCCCGTCTCGTGGGACTCGATGAGAATCGGATGAAATCGTGTCAGCCCGTCGTGGGACTCGGTGAAGAATCGGATGGAATCACGTGTCCCGGCCCGTCGTGGGACTCGGTGAAGAATCGGATGGAATCGTGTCGTCCGTCTCATGGGACTCGGTGAAGAAATGCGTTCATAACAAATCAGCGGCCCTCCCGAGAGGCGGTGGTATAGAAATCGATGCTTGCACAACAAGGCTATCAAGCGCCAAACATAGGCAAGTTATACACGACTCGAGGTTATTTTATGCCAAAGTCGAGTTACGACCCCAGTATTACGTGCGTTAAATTCTTTTTTAAAGATTCATTTCTTTTATAAAGGTCACGATACGTAGTATTAAAATAGAGTGACTCACATTTTTAGAGTAAACCAAAACACTTTCCTTTTCACCATTGATAACAACGTTCTTTCCGTAAGTTCAAGTTTGCCTAATTTAGTACTTAAGTCTCTTATTTTAGAAAGGTTTAAGTAGTTCATAGTCTTAATCACTTAAGAATATAATTCTCTTTTAAACAATTTGAGAAACATATGCCTTATATGTGAGTAGGTTATTCTTGTTCATGTCAATCTTATTAAAGCGGCCGTGATCGGAAATGTAATATCATTTTGTCTGCGTCTTAGCTTATGCGGATAGAAGTTTCTCTTGGTTTTAATAATACTTTATTAGTCGATACATTTCCACTTTATTACTTTTGCGGTGGTTAGTTAAATGCCAATACGATTTCCGAAATCGGTAGAACATGATTCCTTTTAAAACCAAGTACTCATTACTACATGAATGAGGTTTCACACTTTTTAACAATAATTCATGTTAATTCAAAATAAGTCAAGTCTCTTATCTTTTAAGATCAAGTCTCTTAACCAAATCAATAAACCATTATTTTTATCTCTCTTAAATCGTTATACCTAACTTCCCGTAAGCTAGTATAACTCTTAGCTTTAAAACTTTTAAAACAGTGTTACTCTTCTTTCAAAAAGGTTTCTTAACTCTTTTGAAATACTTTAAGATGCTTATTATTGGGCTTAAGTCAAAGACATTGCAGTAAAACTACGTTCGGTTAACACCGTATGTCTCTGTACTATATATATATTCTTTTAAAATATCATGCTTTCGAGAGGATAGGAAGAATCACATACCTCGCGACGATTTATGACTATTAGCAAATAGCTCCAAATCTTTGTAATCCTGTAGCCTTTTCCACCTTTGAGTAGACTACGCTACACTTGATGTTACCTATAACGGTTATACAAATCTATCGATGTCTAGACTACTCGGTAGAATAAATCTAGATACAGATTCTACGGAAAATTGGCGTACTTCCCTGCAGTCAAAGCTTCACAAGTCTGTAAATACGGTCCTATGTAAGTATAGTTCAATTCTAACTTATATACCTTCCTTGTATATAACATACTTAATTCTTATCTTTGATGTGTAAACTCTAATTAAAAAAAAAAGGGGACAGATATTTACCTCGATAAGCCCAAAATTATCGAGATTAAATGTCGATCACGAGCAGCGTTTAGCTCACCTCTGGCGCTCGACCGCTTCCAAACAACCCTTAGAAGTTCTCAACGCTTACTTAACACTGACCGACTATGAAGGTTTTCCTTGGAGTTCGTTTTGAGACAAAAAGGACATAAGGTAGTATTTTAGACTCACGTATAGAGTTATCTTTGGAATACTACAAGGTATAAGGCTAAGGTATTTTGGTATAGTGATACTTGAGAGTATTTTCTACCAGAGGGGTATTTTCACGAGAACAACTTTAGGTAGGGGGTAGTCTCGGCTGAAACACTACAAAGGGAGGGTCTTTGTGTGCGAGAACTCTCAAAGGGAGAGGGTTTCAAGACTTGGAAAATGTCTAAGTGTGGATGAAATAACTCATCAACTAAAGGAATGTTATAGGCCACCCGATGGCGAGATGAAGCCAGTGGTAGGCAAGTGTAAGGTGGAGATTTGCACAAGTGCACCTATCCTACTCACAAATCCCTCACAAACATTGACCCAGTTTTAGGCCAGCGAGCCCCAAAATCGTGCCATCGAAGCCCTCTTTGCTAGTCCGTATGGGTGACAAGTGTCACCTCTCGTTAGTCCAAAATATTTCATCTCGGAAAAATCCATAAAATTTTTAAATGACATAGCCAGTAATTTTCCCTACGCGAAAGTTTGGAAGAGCGTTTCATGAAAGCGGTTCTTTTAGTGGGTTGTGCACGATTTTCGTCTATGCTTAACTTTAAGGCTAAAACTTTTATGCGTGCGTCCTTACGTACATACTGCAGAAATACGGTATAACAGGTTTTAGGTGTTTCAAAATCCTAATATGAATTTCATTAAGTCTAGTTTCCATATGACAAACCGCTCGTCAATAGGACATCGGGTGAAAGTTATGGGCGTTACAATATCGGTGAGAGCAGGCGAGTCGAGCGCGCCTGGCATTGCGGCGCGAGCGGGAAATTATGCGAAATTGCAGCCATGTGCAGCCTCTGCGAGGCATGCCAGGCGGGATTTTGCGGAAATAGGGTAAAAATAGAAGATATTTGTTGTAAAGGACCCACGGGTGGGTGACAAGTGTCCCGACTTGTGGAACAAGATAAAGGCTATATAAGACATGTCTTGCTAGATTTAAATCATTTGCAAGACTTCTTAAATCTTCTCTTCTCTCGAATGGATTTAAAACCTAGGCCTAAATGAAATTTTTGGAAGGCAAAGAAGGAAATATGTTGGCAAGCTTGTAGGGGATTAGTAGAGATGATTTTAGTGGGAAGAAGAATTTCAAAAAGATGAGCTAAAGTTGCTAAGGATCAACTTATAATCTAGGAGCATTTTTGGGCTAAATGAGGTATAATCTTCGTCTTACTTTTGTAATTGAAGATTCCATGTTATTATAAGTTAGAAATGATCATGTGATATGTGTTATGAAGATTGATAAGTGTTATGGAAATTTGGAAGCTCAAATCCGAAAATGACATGGTAAGCCATTTGAAATTGAAATACAAATTGGTCGATAATTAGAATCGTCGCATGTTTACCTACTTGAGGATTGTAGTAGTTATAATCAATTGTGGCTAGATAACATGTTATATTAAACCACTTGGATTGAAAAGGGATTGGAAACGAATTTGTATTGTTGTCACAATTTAGGAATGGACATTGTATTTTGGACTTGTGTGATATCAATTGTGGGGCGGAATTTTACCGTCTTGTAGGCGTGTAATCCCTATTGTTAACTACTTTGTTGAGCCTTAAATGTGGCGTGTTTGGTTATTGAATTCGGTCTTGAAAAGGTGGCAAAGTATGTAGAAACAAAGGAAGTGTTGTCAGATTTTCGTAGAATTTAGTGACTTTGCACTTGGAATATTCTACGTTTGAAGTAAGAAGTTAATAGGCGTACTATGGTCATTATAGGTTGACATACTACGTGCGGAATTGGACTTAGCAAGTGGATTAAGCAGAAGGGTATGTGGAACTTTCTTATCTCTTGAGCATGAATAAGTTGTAAATGTATGATCACGGTAGGCGTCTGAATTTTGACAATCTGAGGTCCGTTTGATATCCTTGGCTTATTTTAAGAATGTCAAATTGATTGAGTTAGGGAGTTAACTCACTTGTTTAAATATTAAGGATATCTTGGTTTTCAAAAGTTAAGAGACTTTAAGTATGTTGAAAGTATTATTGATACTTGTTTTGTTGGAAAGTTTAGGTCTCTTGGTTATAAAGAAGTATGTAAGTTGCTAATGTATAAAGCTAGTATAACTTGGCTTTATGGGAAGTTAGTTATAATAGCTTTATGGAAAGATAAAAAGAGTGGTTTTACTCTAAGTAATTTAAGTATGTTAAATGACTTGAAATAACGAAAGGCAAATTGATTTAAAGGCATCAATTGTTTAAGGTTTTAAAAGAAAGAAGTCACTTGATTTAGAAGCCCGAAAATGTATTTTCTAAAAAGGTATTGTGACTTGTCTTAAAATTGAGTTATGACTTGATACTACGATTATTAGTATCTTGGAAGTTTTATTTGAAAATGAGTCATTTTAAAAGAATAGAAGTACGTAGTACTTTGGGTTAAACTCGGTTATAATGTCATGTTAGTGCCTTAAGTAAACCAAAATGAGAGTGTATATGAATAAGACTAATAAAAGGTTAGGGGGATTTCTTAACTTGCTTATTTATTGTATGATAAGCCGGTAGTGCTTATGTTATGTATGATAAGCCGGTAGGGCTTATGTTATGTATGATGGCCGTTTGAGCTAGGGTAGAGTATAAATGAGGCAAGCCCGAGATCGTTATCACCTTCTCGGGTAAGAGTATGAATGAGGCAAGCCCCAAGATCGTCATACCATGCGGAGTAGAGTATATCGAGGTAGCTCCCAGATCGTTATACCACTTTACCACTATCGGGGGTAGAGTATATCGAGGGGTAGATCCCAGATCGTTATACCGCCTTGAGGTAAGAGTATAAATGAGGTAAATCCCAAGATCGTTATACCGCTTTGTTTAGTGGATTTGCTACCCGTACTTTTGATTACTCGTTGTTAGTAAAACCTTGTGTCTTGTTATTTGAGTTATCATACATCTCGATTTATTATAGACTTATGATTTCATTCTGATGCTTTCGGTTTCCACATATTTGGTACGTGTTATCTTGACCTCCTTGAAGTGCGTTAAATGCGGTAAAGTCTGAGTTCTTGATCCTCGCTCTTAGGATATTTATTCGGTGTTGAAGCTCGCTTTATTAGGAGGCTTATCGTTAGTATTGTCGGTTGTTGTACATTGAGGTATGGCGGCGCCTGTCACTTGCGATTATTATTCTAGAAGTGCATGAGTAATGTCTTGTGGATTGGGTTGTAAAAAAAATCTTGTTCTATGCGTATATTTTACGGAAGGTGGCCTTATCGGCTAGCACATTTGTTATTTTATGTTTTAGTATTTTATAAGTTGTTTATGTTCATTTGCTATTCTCGATGTATCTGAAAGGGTGCGGGTAGGGCACGATGTGAACCGGGGTCGGGTCGTGATGATAATCAGTGAACTCCAAAATGAAGGCCATTATACCGTAGTTGGGGTATGTATGCGAGGGCGTGCGTCTGAGAATCTGACATTAGGAATTGGAATGGAAGAAGAGGTGATTTTCCACGGAAAAGTTCGGGTTTTGTGAAGGAAAAGATTCGTTTATGGGAATTGGATTCCCGATTTGGTATTCGGACTTCTTGGAATTTTAGAAATTATGGAGTTTTATTTTCGGAAATGGTCACGTGGGGCCAGGAGAAAATTCTGGTTTTGTAGCCAGCTTTGTTTCGAGATTTTGGCCATTGTGGATATTACCGGAAGATGAAATATTTTGGGCCAGTAGGAGGCGACACGTGTCACCCCACTCCCTAGTTGGCTTGGGCGAATTCACTTTGTACCGCTTTGCGTTTAGAGTCGTTTTTAATGACGTTTACTGACTTCGCGTAGGATAAATTCGGCTATGTCATTTCTAATTTTTGCGAATTTTTCGAGAGGCGAAACATTTTGGACCAGCGAGAGGCGACAACGTCACCTCTCATTGATGGATGTTACGGCGTTGAGGCGATTGGATGACAATTTTTGTCAAGTAGTTGGTAGGATATTTTGTGTGCAAGTTGGCGAGGACACTTGCCTAAATCCTCACCCTACACTTGCCTTGCACTTGGCATAATCTTGGCCATTGGTTGTGCATGTCTTGACCTATAAATACCCCTTGTTGAAGAGTTATTTCATCTAAATTGAAGCTGATCTATCTAAGTCTCAAATCCCCCTCTCTCTCTTGTTGTTCGTCGAAACACACCTCCTTTTGAAGCCCTAGCGAGAGCAACCCCATACAAGCTAGCTGGCGAAACACTACCCCATAGCCTTGGTAGAAAAGTTGCCCCCAGTATTGTTATAATGCCCAATTACCTAGCCCCAGATCCGCAGTCCTTGTAGAAGTTATGAAGAACTTCTAAGGTTTTCTTGGAGACTCTGGGCGCGTGACTTAGGAGCTAAACCTTGCTCGGTAGCGACTTTTATCTAGGATATTATTGGGCTTACAGAGGTAAATAACCTTATCCTCCTTTTGTAATTAGAATATATATCTTGTAGAAGTATAGGAATAAGTATTAAATACTTAGAAGGATATTGCGAATAAATTGGTATTATCACGGTAGAAGGGTTTAAAGATGAATAATAGGCTGTACTTACATAGAATTTGTTTTCATGATGAACTTGGTAGCTCGTAGGGTAGGGAAGTCTTGCCCGAATGACCGTAGAATAACGAACCCTGCTTAGAACTTTATGCGATGCTGATGCGGGCGTTGATAGGCGTATTTGGTATTATGAGTCGATACCTGTGCGCGACATATTCAACTTGGCGGGAGGTTTTAGCGAGAAGGTATGTGATTCTTCCTAAAGCATGATATTTTACAATATATATGATGCGGTAGGCGTACATGTGTTAAGCGAATAATAACTACGGCAATGTCTTTGACTTAAGCACGAATAATACTTACGGCAATGCCTGTGGCTTACACGAATAACACTTGCGGCGATGCCTCGCGGCAAGCACGAATAATAAGAGCGAAAACATTTCAAAGGAATCTTGAATCATTTTTAACGGAAGAGTAACACTTGGTTTTAAAAGCTTAAGAGTTATACTAGCTTTATGGGAGGTTAGGTATAGCGGCTTAGAGTGATAAAGGAATGATGTTTTACAATCGGAATAAATGTCGAACAAACCACGGTAGCTAATAAAGAATTATTTTGACTAATAAGGTATTATTAAAACTAGTAGAAACTTCCAAATGCATAGGAGCTAAGATGAGACAAAATGATATTACATTTACTAGATCATAGGCATTTCTTTGTAATAAGATTA
Organism: Przewalskia tangutica; assembly: GCA_029844215.1. NCBI lineage: Eukaryota > Viridiplantae > Streptophyta > Magnoliopsida > Solanales > Solanaceae > Przewalskia > Przewalskia tangutica. The sequence goes on along the minus strand of JAQGDG010000510.1, from coordinate 109,849 downwards.
TTCACGAATAATAATAACTACTCACGCTTAGGGTATATGTTTCTCAAATTGTTTTAAAGTTAAAACTATGAACTACAAACCACTTTAGAAAATGAGAAACTTGAGTAATTGAAATTAGGCAAGCTTGAGCGTTAGGAAAAGAATGTTGTTACTTGATTTTACAAGGAGAAGTGTTTTAATGTACTTGAAAGATAATTACTCTATTTTTATACTCACGGTTGTTGTGTGACTTTGTAAAAAGCGGATCTTTTAAAGTAATACATGAAGTACTGGGGCTAACAACCGAACTTGTTAACATAATGTAGAAAGTACCTTGTGTGAATAACTTGATTGTATTGATTGTGATAGTCTTGTAATATTTTCTTGTTGGTTGGATAAGTAAACATGTAGGATCTACGTGAGTTAGTATCTTGTGATATTTGTGTAAAGGGTTTTCCTTGTTGTGCTTATGTTGTTTAGCAATGTCGGTTATGTTGATATTATATCATTCGTAACTCAGAGTTAAGCGCCCTCAGATGCGGGGTAGACTTCGGTAGGTCGATGGACTATGATTCGAGAATACCTTATGCAGTGCAGTATGGCCTATCACGGAGCTGCGGGAGTTCGAGTTAGTATCACGGCCCTTGTGGTCATGCGGTTCTTGTAGCCATGCGGACGGCGAGTCTAGGGCGGCTAGCAGGGAGTAACTACCCTCGATGCGGGGTTATACCTCATGCGGGCCTATCTGTTTGGCCTATGCGGGTGCGGGAAGTTCGAGGACTAGATCGCACATTAGATCTTTGAGGGCGGTGGCGGCTTTGATCATGTGGATGCAGAGCAGATCTCGTAATCTGATTTATGACCTTGTTGATGCGTAGGTTTTAGTAGTCGGCTCGCCCAGTACTTACCGTGCGGTTCTATTGTGATGATTTTGAGGCATGAGTCCACGACTTGACATATTTGCTTATTTGTGTGAAGCTGTAGTTTTGGCTTATCATACATGTCTCACGCCTTATATAGACTACTATGATTTCATTTCTGATATTTTGATTTCACGTACTTGGTACTGTTGTCTTGACCTCGCCCGGAAGTGCGTTCATCTGTGAGGTAAAGGTACTCCGTTGATCCGTTCTTAGGATCAAGCGGCGTTAGGAAAGCTCGTTTCTCGGAAGCTTAGCATTTTAGTATAGTCCTGTCGTTGTAGATATTCGTATTGGGGTATGGCGGGAATACTGTCCGCCATTGTTATTTTAAACTCTTAGAGAGTGCATGAGCTGTTGTAAGGTTGGGATGCTGTTCATTTTGGGTTATTTATATACATTATGTTGAAAGCAACTTTCGAGCGTGTCTTATTTATCTTTGTTTCATATCTTGGTTGTTTTATATTCATTGGTTTTCTACGATGTATGACTACTTGGGTGCGGGTAAGACACGATCCACGGGCCGGAGCAGTCGTGACAAAGAGTGGTATCGAAGCGATTAATCCTCGGAAAGTGTCTGAGCCGTATCACAGTAAGTCTTGATTATCGGTGTGTTGTGCGCCACCCAATGTCGAGGAGGCTATAGGATATTTAGGATTGGTTTCCATTCTTCTCACTCTGAGATCGTGCTTTAGAAATTTGTGTTATAAGTTGGACCCTCTAGCGTATTCCTTTCGCTTTACCGTGATGCCTCGCGCGAGCATTTCGGGCAGAAGGGCGAAGCGGCGAAGGAGGCTGCAGTAAATCTGAGAGATTTAGAAGAGCCAGGCCCGATCATCGCTGAGGTGATGCTTAAATGCTGAGGGTTACGAGGCGTCGCCCGGTGGTAGAGTTTAGCCTGTGGCGGCCGATTCTCTGCGGTCATGACATCTGGACTTCGGTTCCACGGCGAGCGAAAATATGGATTGGAAGAGCAGCCTGTTGCTAGCAAAGGACTTGGCGGTGAGAGTATTTTATGTCTGCCGGTATTCCAAGGATATTGATGCTTATCTAAGAAGGGTTGTGAGGAGTAGCTCTTGATCGAGGGCGAGCGAGACTTGCGTTGAGTTATGTGCGTGAGTGAGAGGTAGAGATCGGCAGTGGCCAGGAAAGCGGCGAAGAGGGCGATTGGCGGGGATCATTTGGTAACTCTCGGCGAATCGCCTGTGACCGAATTAGACATGCGCCTCCGCCCGATGCAGTGTCCCTCGCGAGGTTGATTTTTCCTCGGTGTTCGCGATGTGGCGAGTGTAAATCGGGAAGTCGTCTTTTTCTTGGTGCTTGTTTTAATTGCGGCCGTCGAGGGCGTATAGCGAAGGAATGTTCTATGAGGAAGGACACAGTGCGAGACTCGACCTACTAGACGATTGTGGATGCGGTGGTTCGGAGAGGAGGGTGTTAGCGAGAGAGCCACCCGCTCGGTGTGGCGTTGTGGTCGATGTCATGCGTGGGAGTGTCGTTCTTCGCGTCGACTTGTTATGTTTGCGGCCAGCGGGGCCATTTGCGAGAATTGTCAGGCCGAGGGTGGTGCGGATGTAGAGACTCGGCCTTGAGGATCGGTGGATAGTTAAATCACGCTTCCACGGTATGCGCCCGTGAGCGGGTTTGATTAAACGACCTAAGGAAGTCGGCGTGATCTGGTATATCATTAACCGCTTTAGAGATTTATATGTGTAGCGAATATCTTAAGTATTATGTTCGAGATAGCATTGTGTTAAGCGTGATTGGGAATCATGATTAGTTAATCGGGGAAAGATTGGGGATAGAGAAAGTGGGAGCCTTAGGATGTATGCGTAGAGACCTTAGGCGAGGCCGTCTTTGGTAAAAAATTACTTCGTGTTTGACCACTTGTCGAGGTGCATAGTATCGTGAGATATTTTGTGGGATGAATCCACAGGTAATGTGGAATGAAGAGGGTAGAAGACCGCTAGGTTTTAAATAGCGTGATTGGTGAGATTGTTCGAATCGGGGAGCTAGTGTTTGCACTTTGCGGGTTGGGTGGAGGCCGTGTGGCGGAGTCGACAGTGGCTGTTTGGTGGTGGGGTCAGTTTTGGTGGTCCCAGGGTGGTAGGATCACTAGGGTGTTAGGCCCAAGTTTAGTTAACGATATGCGAGTTCGTGGATCGATTCGACGATGGTCGGGCAGGAGGTCGGCAGTCTTGTCTTGCAAAGGCAGTGTACTCGGTAGGGGTGATTATATCGAGAAAGGTTGTAAGGCTGCAGGTGCTACCTTCACCTTATGACAGTGGAGCCAGTGCAGCTGTTTCCTTTTTGGAAGTTTTACGAGCGGGGTTAAGAACTTCGAGGTAAGTCACGAATCGCGTTCGCCTCGAGCGATGTTTAGATTCGGGAGTAGTTGTGGGGATTGTTGTCTCTGTAAAGGGAATGTTTAAGCTACCATTTTGATGTCGGATGTAAGCCTTAGGAAGCCTTGTAGGGGCGGAAGTATAAATTCTTGCGTCGATTGGTTCGATGTTGGCAAGAGTTCGAATAGTTAGTTGAGTTTGTTCCGGTATGTGGATAGGGTGTGAGTTTTGGAAAGCGAGGAAACTTAGAGTGTTACTTTGGGCCTTTTGAGTTCATGTGAAGATTAGGCGAGTTGCCTATATGTTAGCATTGTCGTCAGAGCTTAGGAAGCGATATGTCCAGTCTTTTGTATTGTTATGTTGGGAAAGTATCGGAAATCCACGAGTGTTCGATCGATGATGACGCGTTAGAGATAGTAACCAGAGATTTGGAAACTAGCGATATGAAGGTGATAAGAGTTCGGCGTACAAGAAGTGTCGACATCCTCGAGGATCATAAGCGGTAGGTACCGTTTGTTGGATGCGTCGGGGCGAGGCTCGCGACAAAGTGACAAAAGTGGTATCACGACAGTAAAGGAAAAGCGAGCATGTATTCTGGCGTAGGTATGATCGTTCGTTTGTAAAGAGTAGGGCGAAGGAGTATCTTTTTAGATCTCGGTAGGAGTTTTTGTGATAGAGGTGATTCCTCGTGGACTTGGAGATAAGTATGCGCTTGTTGTGTTGTGACCGGTGTGGCATGGTTGTTTAGTAAGTATAGCGATAAGGACTATCTTTGGCGCTGTTTGTTTGATACCTAGAAGGAACATTGGAATGAATGTTTCTAAGGAGGAGAATGTTATACCGTAGTTTGAGGGTATGTATGCGAGGGCGTCACGTGCGAGAATCACGACATTAGGTGGAATGGAAGAAAGAGGTGATTTTCCACGGAAAAGTTTAGGGTTTTGTGAAGGAAAAAGATTCGTTTATGGGAATTGGATTCCCAGTTTGGTGTCGGACTTCTTGGAATTTTAGAGAATTATGGAGTTTATTTTTGGAAATAGTCACGTGGGGCCACGGGAGAAAATTCTGATTTTGTAGGGCCAGCTTTGTTTTGAGATTTTGGCCATTGTGGATATTTCGGAAGATGAAATATTTTGGGCCAGTAGGAGGCGACACGTGTCACCCTCCTGTAGTTGGCTTGGGCCGAATTCCTTTGTACCTGTGACACGTTTAGAGTCGTTTTCGGCGAAGCGTTTCTGACTTCGCGTAGGATAAATTCGGCTATGTCATTTCTAATTTTTGCGAATTTTTCAGAGGCGAAACATTTTGGACCAACGAGAGGCGACACTTGTCACCTCTCGTTGATGGATGTTACGGCGGCATTGAGGCCAATTGGATGACAATTTTTGTCAAGTAGTTGGTAGGATATTTTGTGTGCAAGTTGGCGAGGACAACCTAAATCCTCACCCTACACTTGCCTTGCACTTGGCATAATCTTGGCCATTGGTTGGCGTGTCTTGACCTATAAATACCGCTTGTTGAAGAGTTATTTCATCCTAAATTGACGATCTATCTAAGTCTCAAATCCCCCTCTCTCTCTTGTTGTTTCGTCCAAACACACGCATGCTTTTGAGAAGCCCTGGCGAAACCAACCCCATACAAGCTAGCTGGCGAAACACTGCCCCCTATAAGCGGTAGAAAAGTTGCCTACAGTATTGTTATAATGCCCAGTTACCTAGCCCAAATCACTTAGTCCTTAGTAGAAGTTATGAAGAACTACAAGGTTTTCTTAGACTCTTGGGAGCGCACAACTTAGGAGCTAAACCTTGCTCGGTGTGACTTTTATCTAGGATATTATTGGGCTTACTGAGGGTAAATAACCTTATCCTCATTTTGTAATTAGAATATATATCTTGTAGAAGTATAGGAATAAGTATTAAATACTTAGAAGGATATTGCGAGAATAAATTGAGCTGTTATCACGATGAAGGGTTTAAAAGATGAATAATGAGGCTACTTACATGAATTTGTTTTCTGATGAACTTGAGTAGCTCACGGGTAGGGAAGTCTGCCCAAATGACCATAGAATAACGAACCCTCTGTAGAACTTTATACGATCTGATCACGGGCGTTGATAGGCGTATTTGGTATTATGGTCCCGATACCTGCGCGCGACATATTGACTTGGCGGGAGGTTTCGTAGGAAGGTATGTGATTCTTCCTAAAGCGTGATATTTTACAATATATATGATGCGGTGAGCGCGTACATGTGTTAAGCTGAATAATAACTCGGCAATGTCTTTGACTTAAGCTGAATAATACTTACGGCGATGCCTGGCTTAAGCACTGAATAACAACTTTGCGTGATGCCTGGCTTAAGCTGAATAATAAGAAGCGAAAACATTTCAAAGGAATCTTGAATCATTTTTAACGAAGAGTAACACTTGGTTTTAAAAGCAGAGTTATACTAGCTTTATGGGAGGTTAGGTATAACGGCAGAGTGATAAAGGAATGATGTTTTACAATCGAATAAATGTCGAACAAACCACGGCCGGCGCTAATAAAGGAATTATTTTGACTAATAAGGTATTATTAAAACTAGTAGAAACTTTATCTGCGTAGGAGCTAAGATGAGACAAAATGATATTACATTTACTAGATCATATTCTTTGTAATAAGATTATTACGAATAATAATAACCTACTCACGCTTAGGGTATATGTTTCTCAAATTGTTTTAAAGGATTAAAACTATGAACTACAAATACTCGAAAATGAGAAACTTGGTAATTGAAATTAGGCAAACTTGAGCGTTAGGAAAGAATGTTGTTACTTGATTTTACAGGAGAAGTGTTTTAATGTACTTGAAAGATAATTACTCTATTTTTATACTACGGTTATTGTGTGACTTTTGTAAAAGAAAGCGGATCTTTTAAAAGTAATACATGAAGTACTTTGGGGCTAACAACTTGAACTTGTTAACATAATGTAGAAAGTACCTTGTGTGAATAACTTGATTGTATTGATTGTGATAGTCTTGTAATATTTTCTTGTTATTTGGATAAGTAAACATGTAGGATCTTCGTGAGTTAGTATCTTGTGATATTTGTGTAAAGGGTTTTCCTTGTTGTGCTTATGTTGTTTAGCAATGTCGGTTATGTTGATATTATATCATTCATAACTCAGGGGTTAAGCGCCTCCGTGCGGGGTAGACTTCGGTGGTCGATGGACTTATGATTGAGAATACCTTATGCGGAGTGCTGTATGGCCTATGCGGAGCTGGGGAGTTCAGGTTAGTATGCGGCCCTTGTGGTCATGCGGTTCTTGTAGCCATGCGGACGGCGAGTCTAGGACGGCTGCTTAGGAGTAAGCTACCCTCGATGCGAGGTTATACCTGCATGCGGGCCTATCTGTTTGTCCTATCACGGAGTGCGGGAAGTTCGAGGACTAGATCGCACATTAGATCTGCGGCGAGTGGCGGCTTTGATCATGTGGCCAGTGCAGGAGATCTCGTAATCTGATTTATGACCTTGTTAGTCGTAGGTTTTAGTAGTCAGCTACGCCATCACCCGTGCAGTTCTATTGTGATGATTTTGAGGCGCAGGTCACGACTTGACATGGCTTATTGTATGAGCTATAGTTTTGGCTTATCATCGTGTCTCACTGCCTTATATAGACTACTATGATTTCATTTCTGATATTTTGGTTTCACATGCCAGTACTGTTATCGCGACCTCCTTCGAGTGCGTTCATCACCATGAGTAAAGGTACTCCTTGTTGATCCGTTCTTAGGATCTGCCAACCGGCGTTAGGAAAGCTCCGTTTCTCGGAAGCTTAGCATTTTGGTATGGTCCACAATCGTTGTAGATATTCGTATTGAGGGTATGGCGGGGCCTGTCCGCCATTGTTGTTTTAAACTCTTAGAAGTGCGTAGACTGTTGTAAGGTTGGGATATAGCTTGTTCATTTGGGTTATTTATATACATTATGCGAAGCAACTTTTCGAAGCGTGTGCTTATTTATCTTTATTTCATATCTTGGTTGTTTATATTCCATTTGGTTTTTCTACGATGTATGACTACTTGGGTGCGGGTAAGGCACGATCCGAACCGAGGCAGGTGTGTGAGCGTCCTCAGTAAAAGTAGTATTATGTTATCTGACATCACGTAAGTTATGTGTTTATGAACTTGATGATTTTTTTCCTAAGTATGTATGTAAGAAGTCGATTATAACTCTTATTGAAAATGGGAAAAGGTAATAATGTATGATTAAAGTTCATGAGTTGTAATGTACAGTAGGATCACAGTATTTACTTTTTATACTTGCCTGTTATTCTTTTATGCGATTATGATTGCTACGTACCTTATTTTCATTCCATACAAATTTTTGTTGTAATGACCCGCCCGAGCTGCGTTCATGCCGCGAGTATTAGGTACAAAGGTTGGTGATCCTTGCTCTTAGGATCTCTGTTGATTTTGGGAAAAAGCTCCGTTTACTCGGAAGCTTATTATTTTAGTACGAATCACATTGTTGTAGATTTATGTACATTGGTATGGCGGGGCCTGTCTGTCCTAGTTGTTATGTCAAACTCTTAAGTGCGATCGTGTATGTAGGTTGTACTTTGAAAAAGCGTAAGTTCTGTTGTCATGTATATGCATTATGGTGTGCACTTGCTCGGCTTTGCCTTTGTTTTAAAAAAAGTGATATTTATCTTCTGCGTTTTACTTACGATGTATGGTTAGGAGGTGCCCGGATAGGGCACGATCCGCGGGTTTCGGGGTGTGGCCAGTGAGTATCGAGCGATTAGTCCTCGGAATGTCTGAACCGTGTATAGTAGAGTCTTGTTTATCGGTGTGTTGTGCGCCCGTCTATAAGCAGGAGGCTATCTTATATTTAGGATTAGTTTCCATTCTTTCACTACGAGATCGTGCGATAGAGCTATTTTGTTAAGGTAGTCTCACTGCGATGTTATTAATGATTGCGGTATGAGAAAGACAGCGGTGGCGAGAAAGGATTATAGGGTTGCGTATCGAGTTGGTAAAATTATCGTTATAGATGGTATTTAGATGATGTATATATGCAGCGTATTTACTTGGGTTCGTATGTGTGTTGCCTAGAATGACTATGAGTTACCATAAGTTAGTAAAGTCTTGATAAATACTTGAAAGGTGTGAAGCTTGATTTATTTAATCCACACTAGGCTTTATGTATCTTGACTTGGAATAGTTAGAAGGTAATAAACGGTCTGAGATTGTGATAGACTCTTAAAAGAGATCATGTTTTATTTATTTGAGAGCATACCATGTTGTTAGATTAAGCTGTGTTGTATGCTTAAGTGATAATGTGAATAATAATGGTATGGAGTAATTAAAGTTGTTGTGATTAAGACAACAAGATTTTAAGATTTTTGTTATACCCGTAGTTAGGGTATGTATGTAAGGGCGTGCGTGCGAATGTATAAACTATTTAGGGTAAGAATGAAAGAATTGTTTCAGACGGAAAATATTCCGAACCTTGTGAAGAAATTTTACATTTTCAATATTTCTTTTTCCAATTATGAATTTTTTTAGAGATAAATATTTTTGGACCAATAGGAGGCGACATGTGTCACCCAGTGGACATGGGTGGAAGTTTTCAAGACTAGTAAGCAAGACAAGTGGCGAAAGTCTTGCATGGCGTAGTGGGCGGGTTTTGCAAGTTAGTGGGCAAGACAAGTGGCCAAAAGTCTTGCGTGGTATTTGTGAGGTGGTGGACAAGGGACCCGCGAAGCACGTGTCTCGATCTATACCATACACGTGTTTCAATCCTAGCCCTTGGTTGTCTATATAAACCATACAGTTGATGAAAATCTTCCATTAGAACATTTGAGACTTGAAAATATTTTCTCTCCACTTTCCTAGTGTTCTCGTCCAAAGACCGAATTTTTGAGCAATTGTTGTCAATAATTCTTAAACTTCTAAGTGTTCTTCCTTAATGTATTAGGAAGATTAGTAACCAAGAGTTAGACAAGATTTCACACTACAGCCTCTAAAGCCCCACTTGGCGAAGCGTACCAAAAATGGAGCATTAGTGTTCTTCACTTTTTGGAGTTAATTCTTGAATAGAAGTTGGTTAGGAACTTCTAAAGGTGACATGTGGTGGTTTGGAACACAAATATTTGGAGCTAAAAATTGCTTAGGAACGACTTTAATTTCTTGGATATTTTTGGGCTAAATTGAGGTAATGAACCTTAACCTCTTTGTGAAGTTGATTATTCTGTATATTGGATATTATACATATATTGGAAGTATTTTATGAAGTATGAGATATAAGGAAAGATTTGGATCTTGTTAAGATGTTAAAAGGAGAATTGGCATATTAGCCATTAAAATGGTAAAAATGTATCCATTACTTACTAAGAAGTTAACAATAAAAACTATAACTTATATAAAGATTGGAATATAAGTTGGAAGACTAATGAAGTAATTGGATAAGTAAAATTGTAAAAAGTTGGCCAAGGACCCCAACTTAAGGTATGTTACTTTGGTGTATTTACTTTGGGTATGTATTTACATTGTTGTTAAGGGAAGATTGTTGTCGCGTTAGTTTGGGCGTGTGATCCCCTTCTTTAATTATTGTTGTTGTTAAGGGGAAGATTGTTAATCGTGTTCCGTTTGGGCGTGTGATCCCCTTCTTTAGTTATTGTTGTTGTTAAGGGGAAGATTGTTGTCGCGTTCGTTTGGGCGTGTGATCCCTGCTTTAATTATTGTTGTTGTTAAGGGGAAGATTGTTGTCGCGTTAGTTTGGGCGTGTGATCCGCTTCTTTAAATTTGAATTATTGCACCTTATTTATGGCATATGGTTACTATTATGGGCCTTGAAAAGGTGGATAATTGAGTAGTAAGCGAGGAGGTCTTTGATTTTTAGTAGACTAAGAGAAATCTTACTTAGAAGAATCCCACGTAAAACTAGAAGTTGATAGGCGTGTTTTGACTATTATAGGTTGACACTCGGCGTGCGACATATCCGACTTGGCAAGTGGATTTAGTAGAGGAGGAATGTGATTCTTCCTATCCCTTTGAGCATGATATTTGTGAAATATATATAGTGCAGTAGGCGTCGTGTGTTAAACTAAATTTGGCTTTACTTTGATGTCTTTGGACTTGAGTTCTAATTAATAAGAATCTTGAATATTTCAAAAGAGTTATGAATCATTTTGGAAGAAAAGTAATACTTAGTTTTCATAAAAGTTTAAGTGTTATACTAGCTTTATGGGAAGTTAGCTATAACGACTTAAGAAAAGATAAGAAGCAGCTTGATTTAATTATTTGTTTATCAAATGCTTGAAATGATGTTTGAAGGTATGGTAAGTTGGTTTGATAAACATGTTATGATGCTACGTGTGTTAGTACCTTGTGGCGCTTGTGTAAGAAGGTTATTCTTGTTGTGCTTATGTTGTTTAACGATAAGGCGCGTTGTGTTAGTATTATATCACTCACCCTCACGACTTATTGCGATCTTGGTAGGTTAGCCTCACCGTCACGAGGAATACCTTATCTTGGTCTATGAGACCTATGCGGGCTGCGGGAGTTCGGGATGATCACTCGGTGTGTTCTGCCGTCACGAGGAATACCTCATGCGATCTATGTGGGCGTGCGGTTGCGGAGTCGAGGATGATGTCGCGGGTTAGCTACCCCGTCGAGGAATACCTCATGCGGGCTAAAGGGGCTATGCGGTGCGGGAGTTCGAGTTAGGCTCGCGTAATGATACTATGGGCGATTAGCCTTGCTTCGATCATTAGCGGCCTAGAAAAGACCGATTACATTATATCTATTTTGCTCTTGTTTATGATGTGGCACTATATGCGATTAACTTAGTTGTTTAAATGCATGTTGTGAATTGGTTTTAATATGTTATAATTATATATATCGGTGCTTCTGATTTCACATACTTGGTACTGTTGTCTGACCTCCGCCGAGGCTGCGTTCATCGCTTGAGTAAGGAAGCGGTGGTGGATCCTCGTTCTTAGGATCTTTACTCGGTGTCGGGGAGCTCCATTTCTCGGAGCTCGACTTTTAGTGCAGTTCTCCACGGTGTAGTAGATGTTTTGTACATTGAGGGTATGGCGGTGCCTGTCAGTCATAGTGTTTACACATAGCAGAAGTCTGTAGTCTGTTGTAAAGTTGGGATATGCTGTTCACTTTTGGTGTTTATATACATGCCAAAAGCAACTTTCCTTTGGATAGAGCTTTCTTATTTTACAACATTGTTTCATGTTTGCATGTTTATTATCACGAACCGGGCGTGGTAGTGCCTACAGGCACTACTACCATAACAACACAAATGTGGAATTTAAATAACACCTTATTTTTAAAAATGCGACATACGTGCTGCAAAGCCGAACAAGTGCCATATAATATACATAATAAAAGACACTACATACATGAGTCGATCCAGCGTATGAATACGGACCTCTAAGAGTTTTACTAAACTATGAAGGAACAAGGCCACACGTACCCATAAGCGTACAAAAGCACATCTTGAAGGATCTATACTAAAAGATAAACTCTGAGCAGATGGAGCTATCCAAAAAACTACGGCGAGTCCTACACTGCAGATCACCCAAGCTGCGTACCTAACACTGCGGGCATGAGCGGCCCCGAAGAGTGATTACAACAGTGCAGAGTATGGAACAAAAACAAGGTATAGTAACCAAATCATAACTGTATAAAAGAAATGGCGGGGACAGTATAAAATGAAATGCGAGATCCTAGTGACATTTTAACTCACGAAATCAATCGATACATTACGTTCTTTTCCTTCTTTCGATGAGAATTAACATCATATTCTTACGTACTTACTTTAAGGATTTAATCAAGTTTTCCACATAACACATATCTTACATAACATAATGGCCGCTTTATGGAGGACTTCTTATTTGGGAGCTTACTTTGATTATCAGTGCGTGATAACGTGTCAGGCCCATTTGCGGGACGCGGTTGTCGCGATGAATCATGTGACATAATCCGGCCGCTGTGGGGCTCGGTGTCTTGTGAAATCATGTAGCATAATCCGGCGCTGTGGAGCTCGGTGTAATGATAGCGTAACCCGGCCTATGTGTAGGCTCGGGGTAATATGGCGTAATTCGGCATGTGTAGGCTCGGTGTATCTCATAACGTGTCAGGCCTATTGTAGGCTCGATGTATTTCATAACGTAATTCGGCCTATTTGTAGGCTCGGTGTGATTTTTCCTTACATAACATTTTTTTAAACCATCTTTTCACTTCTTCTTAAGTCGTTATAACAACTTCCCATAAAGTATTATAACAGTTCATTTTAGAGAACTTAAGACAACTTTATTCTTACGCATTAGGAAAACTAGACCGAAAATACTACGTGCATACATACTTAAAAAGAATCTTAAAACTCCTTTCTTTTTAAAGCTCAGTCACACTCTCTTTTGAAACCATCTTCTTAACTTTTGAAATAGATTAAGAAGCCATACTTTAAAGTTTAGTCATTTCCACTCATAAAATCAAGGCTTATAGTATTAACCGCCAAGTAGCGTATACTCTTTAAATTCATATCGCTTAAAACTTCATAATCCTTAAAAGACCATCAAAGTTCGTAGTCTTAAAACTTCATAACATACATTCTTTAAAGTCCACTTACTTATACTTATAAAATCATATAACATCCACTTTTAAAATCAATCCCCTTTCGTATAAATTCAACTTGCTTACTTTAAATAAATCAAATCTCATAACCCATAACCGTTCACCAGCGTCTCAGTAAGACTTGGTAGGACTTAGGACAATTTAAACATACTTTTAACTTAGAATCAACAATGTGAATGCTTCTTAACTTCTAAGAGTAGAAGGAATCATGAAATACTATCATGGATATTTCATGCGTGGGATCGTGCCAAAGAAATAACGAGTTCACATATCTACGCGACGACTAGCGACAAGTTGCAAAAATGCTCCCAAGTACCTTATCGCTAGATTTTCCACCCTTCAAGTAGAATCGCTACTGGTAATCTTGACCTATAATGGCCATATCGTCCGTTAACCTCTGAAACTCAAGCGTAGAATAATACTAAGTATACGATATCTTATTCTCTGGAAAATCAGCGACTTCCTTTGTTTCTACCTGCTTTGCCACCTTTCAAGGTCGAATACAATAACCAAACATGCCACATTTAAGGCTCAACATACCAACCAACCAAAGGGGATTACCGCCTTACAATATGTGTAAAATTCAGCCCGCCCAATTCATACCAAGTAAGTTTAATATCGAGCCATTCTCGACGACTTATAAACAATCCTAAGTCCTTTCGAATTCTTTTTCAATCGAAGTTCTTAGGTCTAACATGTTATATAGTCATAGACAACTTCAGCAACTACAATTTCCTTCTTTATATAACATGTGACAACTTATACTTATAATCGACTAAATTGTAATCTTAAGCCTAAACGTGCTAGTTTCGGATTAGGGTTCGAATAGCGATATACTTATCAAACTACATAATAAAAACATCTCATGCTTTCTAATATCCATAGCTTCTGACAATAAATAATCTTAATTACTAAAGCGACCAAAATTATACCTTTACAAGCCCTTAAAATTTCAAGATTCAAAGTCGCTCCTTAGCATGATTCTTAGCTCTCTTTCCTTTACGCTCAATCCATTATTTGAAGTCCTTAGAAGTTCACAATCAACTTCTCTTCCATCTCGATCCAAAACTAGGAAAACTACTTAGGTTTTACTTTGCGACTAACGTGAAGCCGTTTTCGAGAAATCTTTCTATTGAGATACCACCTGATACCCTTAGGGACCTTGGGTTTAAGTCTTGTGAATAATGGAACAAAATTACAAAATTTTCATGTGGGAATGAGGAGGTGAACAGTGAGCTTCTTAAAGAGAACAAGAATGTGTGAAATAATTCTAAGTGTTGAAGAGCTGATCTTGCGCTAGTGTGGTATATATAACACTGATGAAGAGTCGAGATTATAACAAATGTGTGGCTTGGATGAAGATGCGTTAATTAAATAGCAGTGGATGAGTTGACTTAATCAATATTATCAAGCTAGCAAGACTTATCATCTTGATAGTCGATGACCATTTAACCTTGCAATTTCGTCGACACCAAGTGGGAGGTGCCCGCGTGTGTACTCCTGTTCGTCCATAAAATTCGTAACCTGCGTGGGCCACAAAGCGTAAAATTCCTCGGGTGGGCCCCACGTTAAATCAAGTAAAAATAAATTTCCATAATGTTAATAGTTCCGTACTCTTCCAAATAATGCATTTTGAGAATCGATTCTCAACAGCGAACATTTTCCTTTCAGCGTTCGGAAGATTTTCGATCGTAAAAGCAATTCTTTCTTCGTACGATATTTAAGTCTTGATTTCTTACATACATTCTCTTGCCATGTCACGGACTTACGAGGGTGTAACATTCTTCTTAGAAACATTCGTCTAGAATGTTCAGTCGATTGTTAAGCTATACAAACTCGGCCTGATCTGCTTTCTTATGCCAATCAATCAATACTCCACAAGACTACGATGCCACACATGGCCAGCGCACATAACATCGTGGACATAACGATGGACGCCTTAGTCATGGCCGCTATCCGCGATACTCGAAGATTCTGATCTTCTGAACACGAGATCCTTAGAGGTTCGCTATTTTATTACTTGTCATGCTTTCTGCACTTGAACTTATTTAGCATACGTACAAAATTTCAAATATTGTTTTGTTCTCAATCCTTGGAGTTACTAACCAAACTTGGCCATATACTGCTTGAATTTCGCTAAGGCTCTTCCGGTCCTTACGACATGATTAGTGGAGCAATGTCGACAAACTCGTATGACGATCGGCTAGACTTGGGCCTTGCGTCCTCGTGACCTATCACGTAAGCGGAACCGTTTATAAGCGGCGTCGCGTTTAATTACTCTGGTGACCGAAATGAGTCCATAACCGACTTCATCGTCATAGCAACTTCTCGTTCTTAGTGCGAAATAAATCTTTCTCTTATCTCAAGAGTCTTGCTTACCACATCCCCATTAACAGAGGTTACGCCATGCATAAGCCAAAGTGTTTCTCATGTACATTCTTTACTGCTCGGTGCTTACCTTGTTATGGGCAATTTCAACTTGTGAACTCTACCTGACTATAGTCTCGGTTCACTTACTATTCTTGTCAACAATCTTAACTTTTCAACTTCTAATCAAGTATTCCTACCTGCAGAGTGCTATCGACTTACATTGCTATCTTGGTCGATAACATATTTGCTTTCCTCATGACCTATAGTCTTCTCTGGCGAGAAGCTGGAGGCTGCAGTCTTTGGGGCCTCGATACAGCGCGAGAAGAACTGTAGGCGTGACCTGACATCAGGTATACCAGGGCACCAAGCCCTATCGACTCTCTGAGTGGTAGTTCCTGCCCCTTTGCCACTCGGGCAGTATTGCCTCCTTGGAGGCGTGGTTTTTAACACGAAAATATGTCGAGAGGAATTATCTTATAACACTGACTCTGTACGATCTTAGAGTGAGAAAAATAGAAACCCGACTCACCAAATGTCCCCTAGCCTCACTGTTTATGGGTGTGGCGCGCAACAGCGATAATCAAGACTCTACTGAACGGTGCAGTAAACATTCAGGGGCCCGGTGCTCTGATACCACTCTGTCACGCCTAGAACCCGGGCTGTGGCTGGTGCCTACACAGGCACCTACTATAACACCTGATGTGACATAATTTAAATAACACTTCATTTTTTAAAACCAACATGCGATGCGAGGAAAGCAAAGTGCCATATAATATACATAATAAAAGACCTTTACTGTACATGGGTCGATCCACGTATGAATACAAACCTCTAGAGTTTTACTAAACTATGGCGGGACAAGGCCATGTGTACCATGCTTGTACAAAAGCATGTCTGAAGGATCTATACTAAGATAAACTCCTGAGCAGATGGAGCTATCCAAAAACTGGCGGTCTCTGCTGTTATACCGTATTTCGAGTATGTGCGTGAGGCGTCGTATAAAATTTAAGCCTTAAGATTAAGCGAGGACGAAATTTTGTGCACAATCACAGAAAAGAATCATTTTTAAATGACGTCTTCAAAGCTTGCGTAGGAAAATTCGGCTATATCATTTATTATTTTTGCGGATTTTTCAGAGACAAAATATTTTGGACCAGAGAAGCGACACTTGTCACATACAATTGGTGGACTTGTGGCGTCAATTTGGGCGATTGGAGAGTGGGAGTTGGTAGGATATTTTGTGTTAGTTGGTGTGGTAGATGGATAAGGTACACGTGGATGAATCTTGACCTACACTTGCCTTGCACTTGGCCATCTTGGCCATTGGTTAGCCATTGCTTGACTATAAATACCACGCTTTGTGAAGACTTCTTCATCCATAAAATCCTGAGTCTTGAAAACCTTTCCTCTCTTGTAGTGGTTCGTCCAAACCTCCCCCTCCACTTTGAGTAGGCCTTTGGCGAGTGCAGCCCTCTTCTAGTAGCCTTGGCCGAGAGTGCCCCACTGTAGTTGTTCTGCGTAAAATACTACCCATCTTGGTAGAAATACTCTCCCAGTATTGTTACTATTCCCAAAATACCTTGGCCCAAATACCTTGTAGTATTCCAAGGTTACACTTATCTGAAAAGCCGGAAATACTATTATACTTCCCTTGATGTAAAGCGAAACCACAGGAAAATCTCATAGTTGGTTGGAGTATTAAGAAGAAGTTGCGTAGAACTTCTAAGGGTTGTTTGGAGCGGGTTGGAGCACGGAGTAGGAGCTAAGCGTTGCTCGGGATCAACATTAAACTTGGATAATTTTGGGCTTATCGGGGTAAATACTCTTGTCCTTATATTGTAATTGGAAATTACATCTTGTTGTAGCATAGAAATGAATTTAAGATTCATAGAAGAGAATTGAGTGTAATAGAAGGATATTCTGAGAAAAGACTTGGCGAAATCACGTCGGAAGAATAATCTACTGAGTAGTCTAGTCATTGATAGACTTGTTTAACCTTTATAAGTTGAATGTTCTGCGAGTAGCATGTACTACTTGAAGGTGGACAAGGCTAAGCGGAATTATAATAAGTGAAGCGTTTTGCTAATAGTCGATGTCGTCGCGAGGTATGTGATTCTTCTATCATCTTGAGCATGATATTTTAAAGAATATATATATATATAGTACGGTAGGCGTCGTGTGTTAGCGAAGCGTAGTTGTGCGGCAATGTCTTTTGACTTAAGCTGAATAATAAGAATCTTGAAGTATTTCAAAAAGAATTAAGAAACCTTTTGAAGAAGAGTAATACTTGGTTTTAAAAGCTTAAGAGTTATACTAGCTTTATGGAAGTTAGGTATAACGACTTAAGAGATAAAAAGAATGGTTTATTAATTTTAGAAGTTAAGAGACTTGATTTTAAAGATAAGAGACTTGACTTAAATAAATTAATATGAGTTTTGTGTGAAACCTCGTTCGTGAGTAATGAGTACTTGGTTTGTAAAAGGAATAATGTTTCTTGATTTGAAATGAGAATAAGTATCGAACAAACCACAGCGGCGCTAATAAAAGGAAATGTATTGACTAATAAAGTATTATTAAAACCGGTAGAAACCTCCAATCTGCGTAGAAGCTAAGATGAGACAAAATGATATTACATTTCCTAGATCAATTTTGCTTAAATAAGATTGATTATGAACAAAGAATAACCTACTCACATATAAGGCATATGTATCTCAAATTGTTTTAAAGGAGAATTATATCATTAAGTGATTAAAACTATGAACTACGAAACCTTTGAAAATGAAACTTGAGCATTTGAAATTAGGCAAACTTGAGCGTTTGGAAAATAATGTTGTTACTTGATTTTACAAAGGGAAGTGTTTTAGTTTACATAAAAGATAGTCACTCTATTTTTATACTACGGGTATTGTGTGACTTTTGTGAAAAGCGGATCTTTTAAAGAGTTAATGTATGAAGTACTTTGGGGATAAATTCGAACTTGTTAACATAAAGAAGAAAGTACCTTGTGTGAAGAACTTGATTGTATTGATGCGTGATAGCCTTGTAATACTTTCTTGTTGATTTGATAAGTAAACATGTTAGGATCTACGTGTGTTAGTATCTTGTGATATTCTTGTTGTGCTTACGTTATTGAACTTTAAGCCCGTTGTCTTGTTATTATATCACGTATCCGCCGACTTGTTATCACAGGGCTTGCCGCGATGCGGGTCATCGGCTTTATCGATCTATGTGACTATGCGGGCAGCGGTATGCTCGAGATTGATCATTAGGGTGTTTTATCACGATGCGAGGAAGCCTATGCGATGCAATGTGACTATGCGGTCTATTGAGACTATGCGGATTGCGGGAGTCCGAGGAGAGTGCGGGGTTAGCTACCCCGTCTGAGTCTATCGACTATCGCGGTCTATGTGTGACTATGCGAGTGCGGGAAGTCCGAGGATTAGGCCGCAGCATGATACTATAGGCGTCGGCCTTGCCCGATCATTAAGCGGCCTAGAAAAGACCGATTCTGATATATCTATTTCACTCTTGTTTATGTTGTGGGCGTGAGACCCGTAGTTATAATTGAGTGATGACTTTGAGCGTGAGACCCATGAGTTAACATATTTGCTTATTTATTGTGAGCGTAGTTTGGTTATCATACATGTCTCTGCTTTATATAGACTACTATGATTTCATTTCTGGTATTTTCAGTTTCACATACTTGGTACTGTTATCTTGACCTCCTTGGAAGTGCGTTAATCGCGGGTAGAAGTACGCGATCGTTGATCCTGCGCTCTTAGGAGTCCGCAGTTCGGCGTTTGGGAAGCTCCGTTTCTCGGAGGCTTATCGGTGGTATAGTCCGCTGCGTAGTAGGTACTACGTTGAGGTATGGCGGGACCACGTCGCCATTGTTGTCGTATCATTCTTAGAAGTGCATGAAATGCTGTTGTGGGCGAGAATTGTAAAGGGATGTAAGCTATTCTAGTTGATATATATATATATCGCATGAGAGCAAGTTTTCTCGAATAAGCTGTTTTCACTTCACTTTATTCGTATCTTGTTTTATATTCTGTCACGACCCGATCAGGGGCGTGGTAGTGCTACAGGCACCCAGTAGTCATTCATCGAGAAAATGTGGAACATAAAACATACATATGAAACAAGAGACATGATAAACAAGCAGTGGCCAAAAGCGATTTGCCCCTTACGTATATATCGTAAAAACCGAAACAGTTTAATCCTTTTTACAACCACGCAGCGATTACTCTGAGACCTCTACAGAATGAAATGACAACTATGGCGGGACAGGGCCGCTTCCTACCTGAATGTCTGAACTTACGGACTCGAGGGTAGCATGCAAAGATAAGCCTCAGAAGAGCTGAGCTTCAATCTGCTGAAATGTGATCTATAAGTGGGGATCGACAGCCGATGTACCTCTACTGCGGCATGAGCGGCCCCGAAGAAGTCGATCTGATAGTACCAAGTATGTGAAGCTGTAAAATCGTAAATGAAATCATAATAGTCTATATAAGCGAGGCAAGATGTATTGTCACGACCAGGGCGTGGTAGTGCCTACACAGGCACCGCTAGTAAACATCAAAGATAATCGGCGGAACATACATGAAACTTATAAAATAAAGCAGATAATAAAACAACGGGTTAGCGATAGGGCTACCTTCGCGGATGTACATCATCGCGAAGCGATTGCCTCGCTTTTCTTCTGGTGACCCGCGATATGTGACTCTGGACCTACAAGTTTTAACATAACAAGCGTGGCGGGACGAGGCCCGTAGTACCCACTGAATAAACATAAGCGTGACAACTCGGAACAACTGGGCCATCTCGACTTGCGAGCAGGGATCCTAGCTCGCGGATCCACAGTATGTACCTAAACTGCGGGCGTACGCGGCCCGAAGAAGTCGATGCAACAGTGCAGAATATGGAATAGAAATATAACGTCTGATGCGGATCATAAGCGTACAAAAGAATGACAAGGACCAGTATAAAAATACATACGAGATCTGTAGTATCATTACCAACATGAACTTAATGCGTAGCTTATTATCTTTTCCCGTTTTCCATAAAAGTATAGTCAAATTCTTACGTCATCTTGAAAACTCGTCGAGTTCGTAAACATATAACTTCGTATCTTGCGTAACCTAATCAGTCACTTTATGGAGGAGCGCTTATCTTGTCGGCCCAATGCAGGGCGATAAAATCACGTAAGTACGCCCGTGAAGGTATCTTGCGTAAACATATGAGGCTCGCTGATCAAGCGGGGCCACGCGTGATGTCGTTAGCGATCTACTCACGGGACTATTTCACCGCGTAGATCTGTGGACGCGTGAGGTATTCCTCGCGTAGGATGTACCGCGCGTGGGACTATTTCACCGCGTAAGCCCGTAAGGACTCGCGTGAGGTATTCGCCGCGTCATGGGTAGCAAATCCGCGGAGCGGGTGGTATAACGTCTTGGGGTTTACCCGCCGTTTATCTCTCTTACCACGAAGAAGGTGGTATAACGTCTTGGGGTTTACCCGCCGTTTATACTCTTACCACTAACTTTCAGGCCGTATCGTACATAACATAAGCCCTTGGCTTATCATACATAATAACATAAGCACTCTGAAACATCATACATAACATAAGCACCTTGACATCATACGTAACATGAGCACAGTTTACATAATGCATAAGCAAGTTAAGAAATCCACAACTCATATTGGCTTGTTCGTATACACTCATTTTGTTTACTTAAGGCCTTAATCATGTCATTATAAAATCAGAATTTAACTTGACGTACTCGTGCCTCAGTCCTTTAAAATGATTCTCTTTTAAAATAAAACTTCCAAGATACTAATAGCAGTAGTATCAAGTCATATCTACTTTTCACGACCAGTCGCGATACTTTTTAGAAATCGATTACAGAACTACAAATCACGTGACTTCTTTCTTTAAAACCTTAAGCAATTGGTACCTTTAAAACAATTGCCATTCTTTATTCAAATTATTCTTTGCTTACATTCTTGAAGAAAACCATTCTTTTAATCTTCCGTAAAGTTGTTATAACTTGACTTCCCATAAAGCGTTATAACTCTTTTATGTCTTATACAAATTCATTCCTTTTTTTAACCAGAGACTTACTTTTTGAAACCAAGTATTATATACTTTCAAATCGATTCTCTTAACTTTCAAAAATACAATAAGTCTCTTAACCTTTAGAAAACAAGTGACTCGCTTTTTATAAAAAAAACCTTAGCAATTGATGCCTTAAAAATCAAGTTGCCTTTTCACTAAAGTCAAGTCATTTATCTTTCCATAAAGCAAATATAACTAACTTCCCATAAAGCCGTTATATTCACTTTATACCTTAGCCATAAACAATTTCCTATCGAGGACTTATCGTTCAAAGCGGAACAAGTATCACGTCTTTAAAACTCTTTAAGTCCTTAACTTTCATAAAACTTTAGACATCCTTTATACCTTGAGGAAGGGAGTTAATCTCTAACTCACTGACTTGGCTATTAAATAAAACTAGTAAAGGATATCAAGGTGTTGTCGTCTCTGGTACTACACACGTGCAACTAATCATGTTCAAAGATAGGAAAAGTTCTACATAGAGTACATCACTGACTACCTCTTAACTAAGAGTAGAAGGAAACATGAAATGATACCACGGGTATATTACATACGTAGAATCATGCGAAGGAAGGAAGAGGTTCACATACCTGTGACGATTGTCGACAAGTAGCAAAAAGCTCCAAAGTACTTCAACCTTGATAGCTATTCCACTCTCCAGTAGGATCGCTATACTTAGTACTTTAACTTATAATGGTCATGATATGTCCGTTAACCTCTTATGACGTAGAATATTCTAAGTGTTAAGTCTGCATATTACGGAAAATCGGACAACACGTCCTTTGTTTTACTTACTTTGCCACCTTTTTCAAGGCGAATACAATAACCAAACAGCCCGATTGGCTCGCAATATAGAAGGTAGTCGATATAATGAAAAACCAAATTAATACAACTCTGAGTCCAAAATCGGCCATTGAGTTCAATGATACTAATTCTTATCAATTTCCATTTCAATCCAAATTGGTAGCATAATATGATATCAAGTCGCATTTGATTATAACTACCGTAAACTTAGTCAATAACATGCGGCGATTCTAACAACGATTAAATTGTAATCGACTTAACATGACTTATATTACATTTTGGTTCCAAGGCTCTGATCAATCCATAATCCTTATAAACCTACATACCAACCGTTCTATCAATATGTAAAACTAACAACAACGATAAAAAAAAATATAATCTTGTAACACCTTAAAGGACAAGATTATACCTTAAGATTTTAATCGATTCCAAATCGAAGTCGCTCCTTAGTAGCTTAGAGCCTCTCGAGACAACTTCAATCCGACATTTGAGACCATAGAACAACGACAAATTTCCTTCAACTTCTAACCAAAACCTAGAGAAGCCACTAGGTTTTCCTCTTTCGACTAATACGAAAACTCTCTTTTTAGGGATTTTCTATTGAGATACACTTACATAACACTCATGAACCTTGGTTTAAAGTGTGGGGCTTAATGGACAAAGCGAAAAATTTTCTTTCTTCTTGTTGAAGAAAGCGAAGCACCTCCTCTTGTTCATCCAATTTTTTTGTGAATTTGGCTAAGTATGGAACTAGTCTACTACTAGTAGTTTTATAAAGGGGCGTGGAGGTTAAGATGTAACCAAATGGGTGGTTTAGATGAAGTCTTATTAAATATCAAGACCATTGTGGGACCTTTGACTTTAGTCAATATTATCAAGCTACATTTGCAAGACTTGTTCATCAGACTTATGGTAAATGACCATTAGGGACATGCCCGATTCGACGAGGCATACTAAGGGGGTGACACGTGTACCTACCGTTCGTCGTAATAATCGTTTTTAGAAAATTTCATAATTAGATAAATTTTTACAAGTCTCAAAATCTTAACTGCTGTGAGTTCTTACGTGCGTTCTTACACCGTATCACTGTAAATACGAGGTGTAACATGTATGATAACCAAACTACGATTCCGCATCATGCCAGCGATCGTGTCAAGTCGAGGACTCGCCCTCAAAGTCATCCCTCGTACGCGTGGAACTCCTGCGCCATTCTTGCGTGATCTGAAGTACAAACCATGTAATCGTATAACATGTCTCGGCCCGTCATGGACCCGATGTAAAAGCGTGTGGAATCATTCGGTTAAATCGTCATGAACTTCGGTAGTCGGATGGAATACGTTCGGTCCGTCCGTGGGCCTTGATGATCGAGTGAAATACATTCGGTTCATCCGTGAGCAGCGGTAGTCAAGTGAAATACATTCGGTTCATCCCGTGAAGCGGTGGTCAGTGAAATACATTCGGTTCGTCCGTGAGCAGCGGTAGTCAGTGAAATACATTCGGTTAAATCCATGAGCGGTAGTCAGTGAAATACATTCGGTTCATCCATGAGCTTGGTAGTCGAGTAAAATATAGTACTTGCACAACAAGCGATCACCCAGCAAACATAGGCAAGTTACACACAACAAGGAACTATCATTTTATGCAAAATCCGGTTACGACCTAAAGTATTACATACATTAACTCTTTTAAAAAGATCGTTTCTTTCACAAAAGTCACCATGATACTCGTAGTATAAAAATAGAGTGACTATCTTTTAAGTAAACCAAAACACTTCCCTTGTAAAATCAAGTAACACATTATTTTCCAAGCGTTCAAGTTTGCCTAATTTCAAATGCTCGAGTTTCTCATTTTGAAAGGTTTCATAGTTCATAGTTTTAATCACTTAGAATATAATTCTCCTTTAAAACAAATTTGAAACATATGCCTTATGTGTGAGTAGGTTGTTCTTGTCTATTACAATCTTATAAGCGACCATGATCTAGGAAATGTAATATCATTTTGTCTCGTCTTAGCTTATGCGGATGGCGGTTTCTCTTGGTTTTAATATAATTCATTAGTCAATACATTTTCCTTTATTAAGCTGCGATGGTTTGTTCGACCACTTATTCTCATTTCGAAATCGGTAAAACATTATTTGTTAAAACCAAGTACTCATTACTCACGAATGAGGTTTCTGACTCTTTAACAAGATACATATCAAGTCCCGATTAAGTTAAGTCTCTTATCTTTCAAGATCAAGTCTCTTAACTTCTATGATGATAACCCGTTCTTTTACCTCGTAAGTCGTTATAACTAACTTCCCGTAAAGTTATTATAACACCTATGTTTTAAACCGACCAAATTCATTTGTACGTATGCGTCTGGTACTACATAGTTTACAAACATATCATGCTAGAAAGGATAGGAAGAGGTTCGCGTACCTCGCGACGATTATCGACTAATAGCGCTCCAGTACCTCAGCCGTCGGCTACTCGTAAGCCAAGTAGATCACGCCACCGTAGTACTTGACCTATAAAGGCCACAGGCGCATTAACATCTAGATCTCAGCGTAGAATATTCTACAAAAATTGGCTCCACATCCCATGCGTAAATCTCCTCTCTGTCAGTGGCTGCGAAGCCAACGGGGGTTTATCGTCTAGGGGCGTGTACAATTCTAATTCACGGTAATGCTACACAAGTCTCATGTCTGATCCTATGTAATTCTGATTCGATTCTCTATCTTTAAATTGGGCTTAAGTCAAAACATTGCATGAAAACTATGTTGATTCTATATATAGTATACTTGACTATATATTCCTACGATATGTAATTTCCAATAACAACGAGGCAAGATTATTTACCTCGATAAGCCCAAAATTATCAGAGATAAAAGTCGATCTGAGCAAGGTTTAGCTCTCTACTCAGTGCGCTCTGTTATCAAAGAACCACTTAGAAGTTCTACACCTACTAAGTACTCGACCAATTATGGAGATTTTCCAAAGGGTTTAGTTTAGTAGTGAGGAAGTATAATAGTATTTACGGGCTTTTAGTATAGAGGTAACCTTGGGAATACTACAAGGTATAAGGGCTAGTGTATTGGCGTTATAACAATACTTGGAGAGTATTTCTACCAGAGGGGGTGTATTTATCTGAAAACAACTAGGCTAGGGGGTTCCTCGGCTAGGCTCATGAGGTGAGGTTTGGCCAAGGTCTCTCGAGGGTTGGGCGAGAACCTTTCAAGAGGGGAGGATTTTAGCACTTAGAAACTATTTGTGGATGAAGAAAGTCTTGACTTAGAGGGTATTTATAGGTCAAGCAATGGCCAACCAATGGCGAATCAATCAAGTGTTAGGCAAGTGTAGGGCTAGGATTTAACCATGTGTACCTTATCCGTCTACCACGCTGACTTGCACAAAATATCCTACCAACTACAAGCCCACCGCTGCGTCCATTCTGCCCGATCTAACGTCGATGTGAGGTGACACATGTCACCCTCCGTTGATCCAAAATGTTCGTCTCTCGGAAAAATCCATAAAATTATAAATGACATAGCCGTATTTTTCCCTTCGCAAGTCTAGTAAAACGTTTCGTCGAAAAACGACTCTTTTCGTGTGTTATGCACAAAATTTTCGGTCCTTGCCTAATCTTAAGGCTTGAATTTTCTACGTACGTCCTCACGTACATACTCTGGAAATACGGGGTATAACATTCTCCCCTCCTTAGAAACATTCGTCCGAATGTTCATACCAGGCGGATAACGATGAAGTTCTTCAACAAGTTGCTAACGCCACGCTGGCATGAAATAACACCGTTCTCTTCTTCCTTACTCGTCGTGCCGCTTCTCGAACACTTGAACTCTTCTAGTATCGTACCACACTTGATCATCGCTTGTTCCCAAAACTTTGGAGTCGCACCTCGAGCTTGGTCATCTTACTAACCGCTTTCCTCTAAGGCCATTCCGGCCTTGCGAGCCGATGCTGGTCGAGCGCGTCCACGAACTCATCGATGGTCATCTAAACTTGGGCCTAGCATCCTCGTGATCCTACCACTGGCGGGACCGCTCGAATGACCACCGCATGGGCTGCGGGTTGACGCAAATGGTCCTCGGCCCGACCCAGTAACGCGAACTCTTGTTCCGTCGAACAATCTTACCTATTCAAGTCATGAAAGCTACCACTTCCATTTTACACAACGAGGAAATTTTCCCACAATTACAGCGTATACTTATACCTTAAGCGAGGATCACATGAAAAAAATCTTATGCATGAGGCGGCGCTTACATCTAAGGTCTCATTGTAAAATATCTAAGGTTACACTTTCCATGCCAGCGCTTATCCTTCCAACTAACCATGTTTTCTAACACAAATAACCTGGCGCTATCCGTACATAGCACGATATCCCGATCGTCATATCGCGCAAACAAAACTCTAGAGGTTAAGGATATACACTGTATCTAAACCGCTCTAATCATAGGCTGCCTGCGTGCATGCATTGTAGAAGGCGATGAACACGCTTGTCCGGTGAAGGCTGCGTCATCTTTGGTACCCCTCTATAAACGATCTCTGCGTCCATGGCCACGGCGGCGCGAGTGAAACAAGCACTAGTAAAAAGCGACATTCCGGGATGGCGCTGCGCATCGTCTGTGAGGGGCGTGAATCCTGTGGCTAGAACTTCGCGTATACTGTGCACGAAGCCACGGAGCCTTGAACAACTCCGAATACCGAGCGTCACGAAGGCGCGGAGGACCACTGCCTGTGGCGGAGGTACATAACTAGTCTTGCTGGCGGCCCGCCTCGAAAGTTACAAAGGACCACATTTGCGGCCTGCCTGGCGATCACGGTCATTCCGTCGACCTCTCGTGCCTCGCGTCTGGTGCATGAGCTTGCGTGCGGGCAATGTCGTGCGGTGAAGAGCACCGTACAAGCCTGCGCCAAGTAATCATCTAGCGGTGGCGTGGCGGTGTACTCTGTCCTCCATATCGGCTACCACGTGAGGGAACATCTGAGAGCTAATGAGTCGAACTCCATTGTACTCTCTAACCGTCGCGATCACGCCTCAGCGTCAAAAATCTGCCGGCCCGAGCCCTCGCCATACGTGGGGGCAAGAAATGTGCAAGAAAAGCCCTTGAGAACTTCGTCCCAAGCGGTGGAAGTGCATGCTCTCCGGGGCAGCTCCGTGAATCAAACGATCATTGCGATATCACGCGGTGATGCGAACCAATACCACCGACTACGCCTGCGAGACTACGATCACTCTCATGATCATTGTTTGTCGGATAAACTCACGAGGTCATCCTCGGCTCGATCCATAGAACAACTGGCGGGCTCTGACTCGGAAAGTCCGTAGTCTCAAGCTATGCGCTCGGGGATGAACTACGGGTGATCTGGGGCTAGGCTGCTGCGTCGGCCTCTCATATGTCGGCACGACCACGGCGATGGCGATCTTCTCCTTGTACCCCATCTCATCTGCTCCGGTGTGGGGTGGAGGCTCAGTCTTGTAGTCTCAGCCAGCGATGCGACTCTAAACTCTGTCGTGGCGGCGTCGCCAGCTTCGCCGTCGGGCACTATCTCGGTAGCGGCCCGGGCCTGCGCCCGGTAACCCTCAGTGCTCTGCTCGCGGCTCCTCGGCTATCTTGCCGCTTAGGGCCGGGTTGCCTTACGGAGGCATAGCGGTAAAAGAAAGGAATCGTCGGAGGGTCGACTTATCACGCGGCTCACAAGGCACGATCTCGGAATGAGAAGAATGGAAACGAATCCTAAATGTCCTATAGCCTCACGATTATAGATGTGGTGCACAACAGCGATAATCAAGACTCTACTAGACACGATGCAGCGAGCACCGAGGACTAGCGCTCGATACCACTTTCGTCACGACCGATCAGGGGCGTGGTAGATGCTTACGGGCACCAGTAGTCATTCATCAGAGAAAATCAGCGGAACATAAAACATACATATGAAACAAGAGATATGATAAAAAAACAGGCCAACCAAAACAGTTGCCTTCTGTATATATATACATAAAAACCCGAATAGTTTAATCCTTTTTACAACCACTGGCAGCGATCACTACGGACCTGCAGAATGAAATGACAACTATGGCGGGACGGGGCCGCCATACCACGGATGTACAGAACTTACGGACTTAGGGTAACATGCAAAAGATAAGCCTCAGGAAGAGCAGAGCTTCAATCTGTTGAAATGTGATCCTATGGCGGGGATCGGCGGTAGATGTACCTCTACTGCGGCATGAGCGGCCGAAGGAGGTCGATGCGGTACCAAGTATGTGAAAGCGTAAAATCGTAAATGAAATCATAATAGTCTATATAAAGCGGGAGGCATGTATGATAGCAAACTACGATTCACATCATACTTGATCGTGTCAAGTCGAGGACTCGCGCCTCAAAGTCATCCACCGTGCGTGGAACTCGCCGCCAGCTGCCGTGATCTAGGTACAAACCATGTGATCGTATAACATGTCTCGGCCCGTCATGGACCCGATGTAAAGCGTGTGGAATACATTCGGTTAAATCTCGTGAACTTCGGTAGTCGGATGGAATACATTCGGTCCGTCCCGTGGGCCAGCGATGGTCAGTGAAATACATTCGGTTCATCCCGTGAGCAGCGGTAGTCAGTGAAATACATTCGGTTCATCCCGTGAGCGCGGTGATCGAGTAAAATATAGTACTTGCCTGACAAGGCGATCACGCGCAAACATAGGCAAGTTACACCTGACTTAAGGTACTATCATTTTATGCCAAAATCCGGTTCGACCTAAAGTTTACATCATTAACTCTTTTAAAAAGATCGTTTCTTTCACAAAAGTCACCTGATGCTTTCGTAGTATAAAAATAGAGTGACTATCTTTTAAGTAAACCAAAACACTTCCTTGTAAAATCAAGTAACACATTATTTTCCAAGCGTTCAAGTTTACTAATTTCAAATGCTCGAGTTTCTCATTTTGAAAGGTTTATGATTCGTAGTTTTAATCACTTAAGAATATAATTCTCCTTTAAAACAAATTTGAGAAACATATGCCTTATGTGTGAGTAGGTTGTTCTTGTATATTACAATCTTATAAAGCGACCATGATCTAGGAAAT
Source organism: Przewalskia tangutica (assembly GCA_029844215.1). NCBI lineage: Eukaryota > Viridiplantae > Streptophyta > Magnoliopsida > Solanales > Solanaceae > Przewalskia > Przewalskia tangutica. Next base: position 80,603 of record JAQGDG010000510.1, on the reverse strand, counting down.
GTAATATCATTTTGTCTAAATCTTAGCTTACATGCGGATGGCGGTTTCTCTGGTTTTAATATAATTCATTAGTCGATACATTTTCCTTTATTAGCGACTGCGATGGTTTGTTCGACCACTTATTCTCGTTTCGAAATCGGTAAAACATTATTTATTAAAACCAAGTACTCATTACTCACGAATAAGGTTTCTGACTCTTTAACAAGATCGTATCAAATCGATTAAGTTAAGTCTCTTATCTTTCAAGATCGAGTCTCTTAACTTCTATGATGATAACCCGTTCTTTTACCTACGTAAGTCGTTATAACTAACTTCCCATAAAGTTATTATAACACCACATGTTTTAAACCGACAAATTCATTTAGCACGTATACGTCTGTACTACATAGTTTACAAACATATCATGCTAGAAAGGATAGGAAGAGGTTCACGTACCTCGCGACGATTATCGACTAATAGCAAGCGCTCAGTACCTCAAGCGTCGGCTCTCCTTAGCCAAGTAGATCACGCCACGCGTGGTACTTGACCTATAAAGGCCATGGCGCTTATTAACATCTAGATCTCAGCGTAGAATATTCTGAGAAAATTGTGACACCTCCCCACATGTGGCGCCGTCTCCTCTATCGGTAGGCTGCCAAGCCAACGAGGGGTTTATCGTCTAGCGGGCGTGTACAATTCTACTTCGCGGTAATGCTACACAACTCTTATGTCTGATCTATGTAATTACGATTGATTCCTCTATCTTTAAATTGGGCTTAAGTCAAAAGACATTGCATGAAAACTATATTGATTCTATATATAGTATACTTCAACTATATATTCCTACAACATGTAATTTCCAATAACAACGAGGACAAGATTATTTACCTCGATAAGCCCAAAATTATCAGAGATAAAAGTCGATCTGAGCAAGGTTTAGCTCTGCTCCGTGCTCGATTCGCCCCAAGAACCCTTAGAAGTTCTACACCTTCTACTAAGTACTCGACGATTATGGAGATTTTTCCAAAGGGTTTCGTTTAGTAGTGAGGAAGTATAATAGTATTTACGGGCTTTTAGTATAGAGGTAACCTTGGGAATACTACAAGGTATAAGGGCTAGAGTATTGGCGTTATAACAATACTTGGAGAGTATTTCTACGAGAGGGGGTGTATTTATCTGAAAACAACTAGGCTAGGGGGTTTGCCTCGGCTAGGCTCGTGAGGGGAGGGTTTGGCCAAGGTCTCTCCAAGTTGGGCGAGAACCTTTCAAGAGGGGAGGATTTTAGCACTTTGAAACTATTTGTGGATGAAGAAAGTCTTGACTTAGAGGGGTATTTATAGGTCAAGCAATGGCGACCCGATGGCGAAGATCAATCAAGTGTTAGGCAAGTGTAGGGCTAGGATTTAACCATGTGTACCTTATCCGTCTACCACGCAACTGCACAAAATATCATACCAGCTACAAGCCCACCCTTTGCGTCCATTCGCCCGATCTCACGTCGATGTGAGGGTGACCGCATGTCGCCTCGTTAATCCAAAATGTTCGTCTCGGAAAAATTCGCAAAAATTATAAATGACATAGCCGTATTTTTCCTTCATGAAGTTTAGTAAAGCGTTTGTCAACGACTCTTTTCATGTGTTATGCACAAAATTTTGATCTTGCCTAATCTTAAGGCTTGAATTTTCTCGTATATCCTCGCGTACATACTGCGGAAATGCGAGGTATAACAATTCATGATTACTACGATGTATGGCTACTTGGGTGCGGGGTAAGGCACGATCACGGGCGGGTTGGTCGTGACAAAAGTGGTATCGAGCGATTAATCCTCGGAAAGTGTCTACGACCGTATCTAGTAAGTCTTGATTATCGGTATGTTGTGCACCGTACCATGTCGGAGGCTATAGGATATTTAGGATTGGTTTCCATTCTTCTCGCTCGAGATCGTGCCTTAGAGTGTGTTATAAGTTGGACCCCCAACGTATTTCTTTCCACTACTGTTATGCCTCGCGTAAAATGACCGGGCGATGGGAAAGATAGCGAGGCTGCGAGTTAGTCTGAGGGATTCTGAGCGCGTAACGCCCGAACGGGCGGGTGCAGTGCCTTACCCGGGCACCCTAGTGATACAACATCGAGAAAACGCGGAAAATAAAACATGAATCATGAAACAAGAGATATAATAAATAAACGAGCCAACAAGCAGTTGCCTTGGTATATACATAAAACCGACAGTTTAATCCTTTACAACCACTTGCCAGTGATTCTCTGGACCTCTAAGATTTACAGCGACTATGGCGGGGCGGGGCCCGCGTACCACGAATGTACAGAACTTCTGACTCGGGAACATGCAAAAGATAAGCCTCGGAGCGGAGCTTCAGCTGGCCCGAGATCACGAGGCGAGGATCCACGGCCGATGTACCTCTACTGCGGCGTGAGCGCGGCCCGAAGGAGGTCGGTCTGGCCAGTGCAGTATGTGGCGTCAAATCGTAAATGAAATCATAATAGCTTAACAGCGGGAGGCATGTATGATAACCAAAATACGATCTTGACATAAGCAGTCAAGTCGAGGACTCACGCCCTCAAAGTCACCACTCAAATATAACTATGGGTCTCGCGCCCATGCATCCATCATGTTCGCATCGTGGCGCGTGCCGGAATCGCCTCGGTGTAGACATGTCCGTGATCTGACAATAATAACAAGGCGCGTGGCGCGTACCCGAATCTTGCGCCGGTGTAGACATGCCCGTATAACCTCAATAAGAATATCTTGGTCAGCCTGCGCGTGGCGCGTACCGGAATCTTGCGTCGGTGTGAACCGTCCGTGTTGCGGTAATAACCATATATCGGGTAATCAACCGCGCGTGGCGCGTGCCCGAATCTTGCGTCGGTGTAGACATGTCCGTGAGCGTCAACCTGAGCGATAATCAAAATGGAAACATGCAGTGGAATTCTCCGTCATTTTGCCGGCGTCAGTAAGTTCTCGACAAGTCGGCGACCTCTATCGAGGCGGTAACACGAAATACCACGCGCACGTGAAGGCTATAAATCCTGGCATAGGCAAGTTTCACAACAACAAGCGCAGGCAAGTTTCACAACAACAAGCGTAAACAAGTTTCACAACAACTCAAAGTACTTTCATTTTATGCCAAAGTCGGGTTTTAACCCCAAGTACTACATCGTTAAGTTCTTTTAAAGAGATCCATTACTTACATAAAAGTCACGATACGTAGTATTAGAATGACCAACCCGTTCCTTTTCAAAATCAAGTAACAACATTCTTTTCCTAAGTTCGGTTTGCCTAGTTTGATTACTCAAGCTTCCGTTTTCAAATGGTTTCACGATTCGTAAACTTAATCACTTGATTTATTTTTAGAACAATTGAGTAATATATGTCTCGCGTGAGTAGGTTATTCTTGTTTACAACATTCTTATTACGACCATGATCTAGAAAATGTATATCATTTTGTCTCATCTTAGTTTCTATGCGGATGGAGGTTTCTCTTGGTTTTAATACAATTCATCATTTTCAATACATTTTCCTTTATTAGCATTTGCGGTGGTGCAGCCGATACGTTACGATTTCGAAATCGGTAAATCATTATCACTTTAAATAAAAACAAGTACTCATTACTCACGAATGAGGTTTCACAAACATTCACATTAAAACAAATAAGTTAAGTCTCTTATCTTATAAGATCAAGTCTCTTAACTTAACGTGATAAACCATTTTCTTTACCTCTCTTAAGACATTATACCTACTCGTAAAGCTAGTATAACTCTTTTTAAAACCTTTTAAAACCAAGTGTTACTCTCTCATTTAAAGCGATTTATAAATCTTTTGAAATACATCAAGTTCTTTATTATAACTAGCTTGATTATAATTCCACATCGATTACCTTTTAAAACCACAAAGTATTTTCTTACCTACAAAGTATTATAACGACTTCCCATAAATTTGTTATAACACTTTATGTTTAAGAACAATCAAACACGATTAACACGTATGCGTCTGCAGTACTACATAGTTCACCACGTATCATGCTAGAAGAGATAGGAAGAGGTTCACATACCTCGCGACGATTTATCGACAATAAGCAAAATGCTCAATCTTACAACGCACTGGCCACTTTCCACTCGCCGAGTAGAATACGCTACTCTTAGTACTTTCACTATAAAGGTCTGGCGTCTATTAACCCCAAAACACAAGTTCTATCTTTCTCTGAGAAAATTCGGCACCTCCCCACACATGACGGCGTAAATCTCCTCTCTATCGTGGCTACGAAGCCAACCGGGGTTCTACGTCTAACGGGCGTGTACCATCTACTCGATAATACTACACAAGTCTCTGTCTGATCCTATGTAAATCTGATTCGATTCGATTCTTTATTCTTGGGCTTAAGTCAAAAGACATTGCCACAATACTAAGTTGATTCTATATATAGTATCACTTGTTATATATTCAAACACGTAATTTCAATTACAATAGAAGGGATAGTGTTTACCTCGATAAGCCCAAAATTATCCAAGTATAAAGTCGATCACGAGCAGCGGCAGCTCTACTCGGCGCTCCAAACAACCCTTAGAAGTTCTAACCACTTCACTTACAACTTCAACAACGGGTGAAGATTTCCTTAGGGTTTCGTTTTTGTGGCTAAAGGAAGTATAATCGTATTTTAGGCTTTTGTATAAGTGTAACCTTGGGAATACTACAAGGTATTTGGGCGAGGTATTTGGACATTATAACAATATTAGGAGAGTATTTCTATACCACAACAAGGGTATTATCTGAAAACAACTAGGCTAGGGGTACCCAGCGAGAGCACATGAGGGGAGGGTGGCCTCTCGGCCAAAGCCAAACTTTAAGGGGAGAGGGGCTCTTGGGCGAGAGTCGACAAGAGGAGGAGGGTTTCCAAGACTTGGAAGATTTTGGATGAATGAAGTCTTCAAAGAGAGGGTATTTATAGCAAAACCAAAAGCCAACGATGGCGAGATCCTTCCAAGTGTATAGCAAGTGTAAGGCGAAGATCAAGCCAAGTGCTTTAACCTACTCCTGAAAACATGGCGCAAAACAAGCCACAAAACAAGGCACAAAACCGTGAACCAATCGGCGAGGCCAAGCTCATCTTTCGTCGATGAGGGTGACAAGTGTCGCGCTCCGTTAATCGAAAAATGTTCGTCGCTCGGAAAAATCATAAAAATACTAAATGACATAGCGGAATTTTTCCAGCGTAAGGTAATGAAGCGTTTACGTCGAAAGCGACTCTGTCGGCACTTGTGCCCAAATTTCGAACCAAAGCCAATTCTTAAGGCAAAAAAATTTATCGTCGCCCTGGCGTATATACTGCGGAAATACGAGGTATAACATTCTTCCCATAGAAACATTCGTCGAATGTTCCTTGAGTCTCAAAACAAGCGGTGTCGATATAGTCTTCAGCTGCTATCGTCTGAAAACAATCATGCCACGCTGACCCGCAAAACTGCGTTCACTTCTCCGCACTCGTAGTACTCGTCACGAACACTCGAACTTCGTTCTAGTGTCGTACCACTCTGTCAGCCAACGTTTCCAACCCTTGGGTCGCTACCTCGAACTTGGTCATCTCGCTAACCTCAATTTCCCTAAGGCCATTCCGGCGGCCTTGGATGATTACGATCGAGCGTATCCACGAACTTCATGCGATGGTCATCTAAACTTGGGCTGGCACTCGTGACCACTGCCGCTGGCGGGACCACTGAGGTGACCGCCGCCAGCGGGGCGCGGGTTGGCGCAGCAGTGACCCGACCCAGCTGTGGCGCCCGACTCTCTAGTTTCTTGATCAGAACAATCTTACCGCTACAGTCATGAAAGCTACCACTTCCGTTTCACCTACCAGGACTTACCATTTTCACTAACGGGTTTCTAAATCACATTTTAGCACAAAGCTATCCAAACATATCATTAAACCATCAACAACATCAATACACACAAAACTCTAGAGGTTAAGGATATACGAAACTAGGCGGTTGAGGCCGCTAAAGCGGAGCTTCGCCGCGACCTCTCAGTGGCCATGGCTGCTCACAGTAGTGTGCTATCTACGGTGCTACCACAGTCGGACGGTCTCGTCATATGGCCTGTTGGCGCAAGAATAACAAGCTCCCTTGGTACTACGACACTCTCGAAATGCGGTCTACGCATCGACCACGCGAGGTAGGGGTGGTGCGTCGGCCAACACCCTACTCACGAACATCTGAGCACGGGAGCGGACACGCTCACGAATATCCCGAGGTCCGAAGCTGCGGAGGGCCACTCTGTAATGGCGGAGTACATAACTAGTCTGCTTCTTTGGCGGTCGCCTCGAAAGTCGCCAAAATATCCGGCGTCTTGGCATAACCTGTGGCAGTCCGCTGCGTCGATCTGCGCTCGCCGCGCAGTCATGAGCACGAATGCGGGCAATGTCGTGCGGTGAAGAGAAACACCGAACAACTCTGCTAGGTGTCGTGAGCCAGTAACATATCGGTGCACTCGATCCTCGTACTAGCTACTAATGCGGGAACATCACGGGCGATGAGTCGAACTCACATTGTACTCGGCTATGCGCGGATTACGCCTCGACATCAAAAATCGCCGGCCGAGCCCTCGCCGTTTGTGGAGGAAAGAAATGTGCGGAAGGCCAGAAAACTTCGTCCCAAGCGGTGGAAGTGCATGCTCTCCCGGGAAAGCTCCGCGAGTCAAACGATCGGCTGCGGTATCGCGCGGCCGTCACGAACAAATATCACGACTCGGTCTCGAAGCCTTGATCACGCGCGTGATCCTGCTGCAGCGGATGAACTCCTGCGGATCATCCTCGGCCTCGACCAGTAAAACTCGGGCGGGCTCTGACTAAGAAATCCAGTAGCCTCAGTATGCGCCTCGGGTGCGCTACAGTCTTCTTTGGGCCCCAGGCTGCTGCGTCGGCCTATCACCATATCGGCCTGACCACGGCGATGGCGGGCCCGTCTCGCGTGACCCGTCTCCGCTCGGTGTGGGGTGGAGGCTCAGTCTTGTAGTCTCGGCGGCCAGCTGCTGCGGCTCTAAACTCTGCTTTGGTCTTTGTGGCGTCGCAAAACTCGCCCGTCTGAAGCCTTACCTCAGTCTTGGCCAGGGCTGCGCCTCGTACTCCTACGAATCAGCTAGCGGCTCGCCATTTGCCTTGCCTCAGGCCACTGGTTGCCTTCGCGGAGGCATAGCGGTAAAGCGAAACACGTCGGAGGGTCGACTTACACCACGGCTACAGGCGCGATCTCGGAATGAGAAGAATGAAACCAATCCTAAATGTCCTATAGCCTCACGATTATAGATGTGGTGCCTGACAGCGATAATCAAGACTACTAGACGCGATGCGTAGACACTTTCAGAGGACTAAGCGCTCACGATACCACTTTGTAACGCCCGAACGGGCAGATTCTTTGGTGCACTACCGGGCACCTGGTGATACAACATCGGAGAAAACGGCGGAAAATAAAACATGAATCATGAAACAAGAGATATAATAAATAGGCGAGCCAAAGCGAGTTGCCTTGTATATACATAAAACGACAGTTTAATCCTTTTACAACCACACGCAGTGATTCTACGGACCTGCAAGATTTACAACGACTATGGCGGGGCGAGGCCCGCCGTACCACGAATGTACAAGAACACTGACTCGGGAACACGTACCAAAAGATAAGCCTCGGGAGCGGGCTTCCAAAGCTTGGCGAGATCACGAGGCGAGGATCCACGGCCGATGTACCTCTACTGCGGCATGAGCGCGGCCCGAAGGAGGTCGATCTGGCAGTGCAGTATGTGAAGCGTCGAAATCACGTAAATGAAATCATAATAGCTTAACAAGCGGGAGGCGTGTATGATAACCAAATACGATGCGACATAAAAGCGATCAGTCGGGGACTCGCGCCGCCGAAGTCACCACTCAAATATAACTATGGGTCTCGCGCCCATGCGTCCATCGTGTTCGCGTCGTGGCGCGTGCCGGAATCGCCTCGGTGTAGACATGTCGTGATCTGACAATAATAACAAGGCGCGTGGCCACGTACCGGAATCTTGCGCCGGTGTAGACATGCCCGTGTAACCTCAATAAGAATATCTTGGTCAACCTGCGCGTACGCGTACCGGAATCTTGCGTCGGTGTAGACCGTCCATGTTGCGATAACAACCATATATCGGGTGTCAACCGCGCGTGGCGCGTGCCGAATCTTTGCGTCGGTGTAGACATGTCCGTGTGACATCAACGAGCGATAATCAAAATGGAAACATACGTGGAATTCTCCGTCACTTTGCCGTGCGTCGAGTAAGTTCTCGACAAGTCGGCGGCCTCTGTCGAGAGCGGTAACACGAAATACCACGCTTGAAGGCTATCATCCTGGCGTAGGCAAGTTTCGCGACAACAAGCACGAGCGAGTTTCACAACAACAAGCATAAACAAGTTTCACAACAACTCAAAGTACTTTCATTTTATGCCAAAGTCGGGTTTTAACCCCAAAGTACTACATCGTTAAGTTCTTTTAAAGAGATCCATTCTTATAAAAGTCACCGATACGTAGTATTAGAATGACCAACCCATTCCTTTTCAAAATCAAGTAACAACATTCTTTTCCTAAGTTCGGTTGCCTAGTTTGATTACTCGAAGCTTACCGTTTCAAATGGTTTCATGATTCGTAAACTTAATCACTTTATTTTTAGAACAATTGAGTAATATATGTCTCAGCGTGAGTAGGTTATTCTTGTTTACAACATTCTTATTACTGACCATGATCTAGAAAATGTATATCATTTTGTCTCGTCTTAGTTTCTATGCGGATGGAGGTTTCTCTTGGTTTTAATACAATTCGTCATTATTCAATACATTTTCCTTTATTAGCAGCTGCGGTGGTGCAGCCGATACGTTACGATTTCGAAATCGATAAATCATTATCCTTTAAATAAAACCAAGTACTCATTACTCACGAATGAGGTTTCACAAACATTCACATTAAAACAAATAAGTTAAGTCTCTTATCTTATAAGATCAAGTCTCTTAACTTAACGTGATAAACCATTTTCTTTACCTCTCTTAAGACATTATACCTACTCGTAAAGCTAGTATAACTCTTTTTAAAACCTTTTAAAACCAAGTGTTACTCTCACTTCCAAAAGCGATTTATAAATCTTTTGAAATACATCAAGTTCTTTATTATAACTTCTTGATTATAATTCCATCGATTACCTTTTAAAACCACAGTATTTTCTTACCTACAAAGTGTTATAACGACTTCGTAAAAGTTATAACACTTTATGTTTAAGAACAATCAAACCACGATTAACACGTATGCGTCTGGTACTACATAGTTCATACGTATCATGCTAGAAGAGATAGGAAGAGGTTCGCGTACCTGCGGACGATTTATCGACAATAAGCAAAATGCTCCAAGTACTACAACGCTAGCCACTTTCCACTCGCCGAGTAGAATCGCTACTCTTAGTACTTTCATATAAAGTCAAGCGTCTATTAACCCCCAAACACAAGTTCTATCTTTCTCTGAGAAAATTCGCGCCTCCCACACATGGCAGCGTAAATCTCCTCTATCGTAGGTACCAAGCCAACGAGGGATTCCGCGTCTAACGGGCGTGTACCATCTACTCGATAATACTACACAAGTCTCTTGCAATACGATCCTATGTAAATCTGATTCGATTCGATTCTTTATTCTTGGGCTTAAGTCAAAAGACATTGCCACGATACTAAGTTCGATTCATATATAGTATACTTATTATATATTGAACCGTAATTTCAATTACAATAGAAGAACGATAGTGTTTACCTCGATAAGCCCAAAATTATCCAAGTATAAAGTCGATCTGAGCAGCAACAGCTCTACTCGGCGCTCGAGCAACCCAGAAGTTCTAACCAACTCACTTACAGCTTCGACAACGGGTGAAGATTTCCTTAGGGTTTCGTTTTTGTGGCTAAAGGAAGTATAATCGTATTTTAGGCTTTTGTATAAGTGTAACCTTGGGAATACTACAAGGTATTTGGGCGAGGTATTTGGACATTATAACAATATTAGGAGAGTATTTCTATACCTGACAAAGGGGTATTATCTGAAAACAACTAGGCTAGGGGTACCCACGGCGAGCACATGAGGGGAGGGTGGCCTGCGGCCAAAGCCAAACTTTAAGGGGAGAGGGGCTCTTGGGCGAGTCGACAAGAGGGGAGGAGGGTTTCCAAGACTTGGAAGATTTTTGGATGAATGAAGTCTTCAAAGAGAGGGGTATTTATAGCAAAACCAAAAGCCAACGATGGCGAGATCCTTCCAAGTGTATAGCAAGTGTAAGGCGAAGATCAAGCCAAGTGCACCTAACCCTACTCCACAAAACATAGCACAAAACAAGCCACAAACAAGGCACAAAACCATGAACCAATCGGCGAGGCGAAGCTCACTGCTGCTAGTCGATGAGGTGACAAGTGTCGCACTCCCGTTGATCCAAAAATGTTCGTCGCTCGGAAAAATCAAAAAATACTAAATGACATGGCGAATTTTTCCAGCGTGGTAATGAAGCGTTTAGTCGACGACTCTATTAAACACTTGTGCCCAAATTTGAACCAAAGCCAATTCTTAAGGCAAAAAATTTATCGTCGCCTCGCGTATATACTGCGGAAATACGGTATAACGTATGAGCCCGATCATCGCTGGGGTGGTGCTTACGGGGAGTTCTGCGACGTCGCGACCCAATGAGTTTTAGCAGCGGCGATTCCCACTACCTTGTAGTATTCCGAGTTACCTCTATCACGAAGCCGGAAAATACTATTATACTTCCTTTAGTACTTCGCGAAACCACTAGGAAAATCTTCATGCGGTTGAAGTATTAAGTAGAAGTTCGTAGAACTTCTAAGGGTTGTTGGAGCGGGTTGGAGCACCGGAGTAGGAGCTAGCGTCATTCGGGATCGGCATATATACTTGGATAATGTTTGGGCTTATCGAGGTAAATAATCCTATCCTTATTGTAATTGGAAATTACATCTTGTAGTTAATATAGAAATGAATATAAGATTCATAGAAGAGAATTGAACTGTAATAGAAGGATATTATAGTAAAGACTTTAACTGAAATCACATCAAAAGAATATTAAGTAGAAGATTAATCTGTACTTACATAGAATTGTATTCTGATGGTGATAACGCTTTATTGGTTGAATGTTCTGCGAGTAGCATGTCTACTTGGAAGGTGGACAAGGCTAAGCGGGTTATAAGCCAGGAGCGTTTGCTAATAGTCGATAATCGTCGCGAGTTATGTGATTCTTCTATACTCTTGAGCATGATATTTAAAGAATATATATATATAATGCGGTAGGCGTCGTGTGTTAGCTGAGCGTGGTTGTGCGGCAATGTCTTTTGACTTAAGCACGAATAATATATATATATATATATAGTCACGATAGATGTCGTGTGCTAAGCGAGCGTAGTTGTCTGCAATGTCTTTTGACTTAAGCTTTGAATAATAAGAATCTTGAAGTATTTTTGAAAGAAGAGTAATACTTGGTTTTGAAAACATAAGAGTTATACTAGCTTTATGGGAAGTTAGGTATAACGTCTTAAGGAGAGTAAAATGAAGGGTTTATTGATTTTAAAAGTTAAGAGACTTGATCTTAAAAGATAAGAGACTTGACTTAAATGAATTAATATGAATTTTGTGTGAAACCTCGTTAGTGAGTAATGAGTACTTGGTTTTAAAAAGAAAAAGAAGGAATAATGTTTCTTGATTTGAATCGAATAGTATCGACAAACCAACTGCGGCGTTAATAAAGGAAATGTAATGACTAATGAAGTATTATTAAAACCGGTAGAAACCTCCGTGCATAGAAGCTAAGATGAGACAAAATGATATTACATTTTCTAGATCATGTTTGCTTTAATAAAGCGTTATAACGCTTTATGGTTTAGACCAACCGTTCCTTTTATAACGAGACTTACTTTTTGAAACCAAGTATTAAATACTTTCAAATCAATTCTCATAACTTTCAAAAATACAATTAGTCTCTTAACCATTAGAAAACAAGTGACTCGCTTTTATTATAAAACCTTAGGCAATTAATGCCTTAAACACAAGTGGCCTTTTCACTAAAATCAAATCACTTATCTTTCCGTAAAGCAAATATAACTAACTTCCCGTAAAGCGTTATATTCCACTTTATACCTTAGCCAAAAACAATTTCCTATCGAGGACTTATATGTTCAAAAGCAGAACAAGTATCACTCTTTAAAACTCTTGAGTCCTTAACTTTAATAAAACTTAAGACATCCTTTATACTTTCAAAGAAGTGAGTTAATCTCTGACTACTTGAGCTTGGCTATTCCGAACTAGTAAAGGATATCAAGGTGTTGCGTCTCAAGTACTACATACGTGCGACTAGTCATGCTCAAAGATAGGAAAAGTTCTACATAGAGTAGATCACACGACTACCTCTTAACCACAAGAGTAGCGAAACATGAAATGATACCACGGTATATTCCGTACATAGAATCATGCGAAAGGAAGGAAGAGGTTCACGTACCTCGCGGCGATTGTCGACAAGTAGCAAAATGCTCCAAAGTACTTCAACCTTGAGCTATTCCATTCTTAGTAGGATCGTTATACTTAGTACATCAACCTATAATGGTCACCATCGTCCGTTAACCTCTTATTTCAAGCGTAGAATATTCTAGGTGCTAAGTCGCTAAATTCTACGGAAAATCGAATGACACCTCATTTGTTTTTACTTACTTTGCCACCTTTTTCAAGGTGAATACAATAACCAAACAGCCCCGATTGGCTCACTTACAATCTATAAGGTAGTCGATACAAATAATTAACTATCACCTGATTGGCTCACCACAATATAGAAGGTAGTCGATACGTATGAATAACAAACTATTACAAATCCACAAGTACAAATTCGGCCGCAGGTTCATGATACGATTAACATTCAATTTCCATTTCAATCCAAATTGGTAGCATAACATGATATCAGTCGCGTTTGATTATAACAACCATAATCTTTAAGTAAGTGACATGCGGCGATTTCTAATAAGCGATCAATTTGTATTCGACTTAACATGACTTACTTTTCATTTGAACTTAAGCTCTGAGTAATCCGTAATGCTTATAAACTTCAACTTAACAACCGTACTACGTATAAAGCTAACAACAACAATATAAATAATCTTGTAACAACTTTCAAAGAACAAGATTATACCTCGGCAATTGTAATCAATCTTGAAAACCGAAGTTGCTCGCCCAGCGACCTAGAGCCTCATCAAGACACCTCAATCAGCTCCTTGAGACTCTTAGAGCCACGCTGACTTTCCTTCAAACCTCGATCCAAAACCTAGAAAGCCACTAGGTTTTCACTTTGCGACTAATACGAAAACTCTCTTTTAGGGTTTTTCTATTGAGATACACTTACAATACCCTCATGAACCTTGGATTAAAGTGTGGGGCTTAATGAATGAAGCGAAAAATTTCCTTTTGAAAGTGGAGGAAGCCGAGAGCTCCTCCTTGAGTTCTTCAATTTTGTGGAAATTTTTCTAAGTGTAATGACACACTCTTGCTACTAGTAGTGTAATAAAGGCGCATGGAGGTTAAGATGTAACAAATGGGTGGTTTTAGATGAAGTCTTACTAAAAATCAAGACTAATTGACCTTTGGCTTAATCAACTTTCTCATGCCACAACTTGCGAGACATTAGTCATCCGAGACTTATGGTAAATGACCATATTAGCCATGCCTAAATTCGACCAAGGCATCGTAAGGGGGTGACACGTGTCGCCCGTTAAATCAAATAAAGCGTTTCAAACAATTTCATAATTAGATAAAATTTTACAAGTCTCGAATCTTGTTTTTATGAGTTCTTTACGTGCGTTCTTAAAACATGTCACGTAAATACGGTGTAGCATAAGCTGCGTGCGAGGGCAGTGTCCGTGCGGTGAAGAGCTACGCTTTGAACAACTCTGCTAGGTGTCGTGAGCCTGTAACATGTCGGTGCACTCGATCCTCCATACTGCCCAGTAACTAGCGCGGGGCGTCAGGGCGATGAGTCTAACTCCACATTGTACTCCCGGGCAAATGCGCGGATTCTGCGCAACGCCAAAAATCGGCCCGAGCCTCCTCATCTGGAGGCAAGAAATGTCTGAAATGCCCGAGAACTCGTCCCATAGTGGAAGTGCATTCTCTCCCGGGGCGACTCGCGAATCAAACGATCGGCTGCGGTATTCGCGGCCGTGCGAACCTAGGACCAGCGGCTCGGTCTCCGTGGCCCGATCACTCTGTGATCATTGTAGCTGGCAGGATGAACTCCTGCGGATCATCCTCGAGCCTCGACCCGTAAAACTCTGGCGGGTTCTGACTCGAGAAAATCGTAGCCTCGAACTATCGATCTAGGGTGAACCCGGGTGCTCTTTGGGCTGCTGCGTCGGCTATCCTCAGTCGGCCTGACCACGGCCGTCGCGGGCCAGCTCGCGGAAACCCGTCTCCTGCTCCGATTGCGGGGGTGGAGGCTCAGTCTTGTGGTCTCTGTGAGAGCGCATTTGCTACTCGTAGCTCCTCTTTGCCTTGCGCCACGGGCGGGTTGCCTTGCGGCGGAGGTATAGCGGTAAAGCGAAATCGTCGGAGGGTCGACTTATCCGCGCGGCTACAGGCCGCGATCTCGGAATGAGAAGAAATGAAACCAATCCTAAATGTCCTGCTGACCTCCACGATTATAGATGTGGTGCGGCGACGCGATAATCGAACTTCTAGAACGCGATGCTGTAGACGCTTTTCAGAGGACTAAGCTGCTCACGATACCACTTTTGTCGACCCGAACGGGCGTGGTAGTGCCTACCGGGCACCTAGTGATCTAACATCGAGAGAAAAACCGTGAAATAAACTTAAACATACAAATAGATATGGATCAAGATAAAGATAATAGGCCAGCAAGCGGTTGCAGCTTTGCATATATATATATATATCGGCGTTTGAGCGATTACAATCCTTACAACCACCTTTGCGATGCTACATACCTCTAAGATTTTCAACAACTATGGCGGGACGGGGCCGCGTACCTGAATATACAAAAACCTACGGACTCGGGTAGCATGCAAAAGATAAGCCTCGAAGGAGCGGAGCTTCCGTCTGTTGAAATGTGATCCTATAGCGGGGATCGGCGGTGATGTACCTCTACTGCGGCATGAGCGCGGCCAGAAGTCGGTCTGACGGTGCAGTATGTTAAGCGAAAATCTGTAAATGAAATAATAATAGTCTATATAAAGCGGGAGACATGTATGATGACCGAACTACGATACCTCGTATAAATAGTTATATCAGTCGGGGACCCTTTCATCAAATCATCACTCGTGCGTGGAATTCGCCCCTCACTGTGGCGATGCATGATATAACGACACGAGGTATACATGAACACGGGTCCGCGCGTGTCGTAAAAACCGTCTGGGCAAGTATAACTACGGATCGGCCGTACGATAATCGTACAACCCGTATCGTAGGTGACGCGTGGAAAGTGCAATAGCCTCGCGGCTCTCACGCCATGCGTGGTAGCGGGGCAAGTGAATCGACTACGCGCAGATCCTGGCGTAAGTCAGCTCCGTCCAACCTTGACTCGCGAAGGCGACCGTGGCAAGTCACTTTAGCCTCGCGACTCACTCACTGCGCCGCGTGGTGGCGGGGGCAAGTGAATCGGCTAAGCACGGATCCTGGCCAGTAAGTCACGATGCCGCGTATAAATAACCATAATGGTCACATGTCCACGAGAATCCATCGTCGATTGTAGGCATACCGGTATGATAATAATGGAAGCATACGGTGGAATCTTGAGTCGGCGTGCGATGCGTCGAGTAAGTTCTCGATAAGTCAGGACCCTCATTGAGAGGCAGCGGTGAGTATAGAAACACATTTTTGCACAACAAGGCTATCACGACAAGCATAGGCAAGTTACACAACAACAAGCATGGGCGATTTACCTGACAACAAGCATAGCGAGTTATACCTGACTCGAGTACTTTCGTTTTATGTCAAAGTCGGGTGTTAACCACTAAAGTACTACGTGCGTTAACTTCCTTTAAAGAGATCCATTCCTTTTATAAAGTCACCGATACCGTAGTATAAAATTAGAGTGACTCGCGTTTTAAGTAAGCGAACAACTTCGCTTTTCTTTAAAATCAAGTATGACATTCTTTTCCCAAAGTTCGGTTGCCTAATTTCAATTACTCGGTCTCTTTATTTTAGAAAAGTTTCATAGTTCAATGTCTTAATCTCTTTTAAAACCATTGAGTAACATATGCCATATGTGTGGCGGTTTTATTCTTTTATAACCATCTTATTAAAGCGTCCATGATCTAGAAAATGTAATATCATTTTGTCGTCTTAGCTTACATGCGGATGGAGTTTCTCTTGGTTTTAATAATGCTTCATTAGTCATTACATTTCCACTTTATTAGCTGCGGTGGTTTGTCGATACTCGTTCGATTTCGAAATCGGTAAAACATTATTCCTTTTCTTTTTTAAAACCAA
Organism: Przewalskia tangutica; assembly: GCA_029844215.1. Classification (NCBI taxonomy): domain Eukaryota; kingdom Viridiplantae; phylum Streptophyta; class Magnoliopsida; order Solanales; family Solanaceae; genus Przewalskia; species Przewalskia tangutica. The sequence goes on along the minus strand of JAQGDG010000510.1, from coordinate 64,094 downwards.
GTACTCATTTACTCGCGAATGAGGTTTCACACAAAATTCATATTAATTCATTTAAGTCAAGTCTCTTATCTTTTAAGATCAAGTCTCTTAACTTTTAAAATCAATAAACCATTTTACCTCCCTTAAGACGTTATACCTAACTTCCCATAAAGCTAGTATAACTCTTATGTTTTCAAAACCAAGTATTACTCTTCTTTCAAAAAATACTTCAAGATTCTTATTATTCAGGCTTAAGTCAAAAGACATTGCCGTACAACTACGTTCGATTATGCGTACATCAGTACTATATATATATATATATATTATTGAGGGCTTAAGTCAAAAGACATTGCGTACATGCTACGTTCGATTAACTGCGTCGTCTGCTGGTACTATATATATATTCTTTTAAATATCATGCTCAAGAGTATAGGAAGAATCACATAACTCATGACGATTATATTATTAGCAAAAGCGCTCCGCCTTTATAACGGCTAGCATCCACGCTTCAAGTAGGGCGTCTACTCGCATGAACATTGACGATAAAGGTTATCGATCTTTGTAAATCTGATCTATGTAAATCTGATTAATCTTCTACTTAATATTCTTTTGATGTGATTTGATTCAAGTCTTTCTTTGTAATATCCTTACATTCTGATTGAATTCTCTTACATGAATCTTATATTCATTTCTGTACAACTACAGTATGTAATTTCCCGATTCTGATAGAAGGATAAGATTATTTACCTCGATAAGCCCAAACATTATCCAAGTATATATATAGATCTGAAGCGGCGTTTAGCTCTACTCGGTGCTCGACGCTCAAACAACCCTTAGAAGTTACTCAGCACCTACTTATCAATGGCCAGTATGAAGATTTTCCTTAGGGTTTCGTTTAGTGGCTAAAGGAAGTATAATAGTATTTTCCGGGCTTTTCGTATAGAGGTAACCTTGGGAATACTACAAGGTATTTGGGCCAAGGTTTTCGGAAATGGTCACGTGGGGCCCACGGGAGAAATTTACGGTTTTGTGGGGCCCACTTTGTTTTCGAGATTTTGGCCATTGTGGATATTTTCGGAAGATGTTTTATTTTGGGCCATTAGGAGGGTGACACGTGTCACCCCTAGGTGGCTGTAGAATGACATTTGAGCCTGGTGCTGGTTAAGTCGTTTTCGGCGAAGCGTTTTACATAACTGCGAGGAAAATTCGGCTATGTCTTTTCTTATTTTTGCGGATTTTCAGAGATGAAATGTTTTGGACCAGCGAGAGCGACACTTGTCACCTCGAGTTGGTGGAGTTGGGCCACGCGGGCGTTTGAAGGAGTCAGTTGGTGAGATATTTTGTGAGGATTTGTGGAGTAGGGACTAGGGGCACTTGGGCGCATCTTGGCCCCACTTTAACTGCATGTGCCAGCTAGATCTTGGCCTTGGTTGGCCTTTCCTATAACAATACCCTCCCATTTGCTGAAGCCGTCCGCCTAAGTCTTGAGAACCCTCTCCTCTTGCCTCTCGTCCAGAGCATTGACTCCCTCCACTTCATGGCCTTGTGGCCTTGTCGAGGCACCTCTCCCTTACTAGTAGGCCGCTTCCGGTGAGGGCCACTACCTTGGGGTGTTCTCGTAAATTTTCCCACGGTTGAGAAATACTCTCAAAGTATTGTTATAATGCCCGAATACCTTAGCCTTATACCTTGTAGTATTCTAAGGTTATATCTATCTGAAAAGCCAGAAATACTATCATACTTCCGTCAGTCCACAAAACCAAACCTAAGGAAAATCTCCATGGTTGTTGGAGTGCTTTGTAGAAGTTGGTTAGAACTTAAGGGTTGTTTGGAAGCGGGGCCAGACAGGTGTAGGAGCGAAACATTGCTAAGGATCGACTTTAAACTCGGATAATTATGGGCTTATCGAGGTAATTATCTTGTCCTATTGTAATTGGATATTACATGTTGTTAGAATATATAGTTGAAGTATACTATATATAGAAGCTGAGCGTAGTTGTTAGCGATGTCTTTTGACTTAAGCTTTGAAGAATAAGGAAGCTGAGGCCCTGTAATTACATGGGGTGTATTCTGATGGGCTTGTGTAGTATTACGGTATAGTAGAATTGTACGTTCGGGTTAGATGTATAACCCACTGGTTGGCTTGGTAGCGGCCTCGATAGAGGAGGAGATTTCTGTTGTGGCGAGGAGAAGTCTTTGTAGAATTTTACGTAGAATGTTCTGCGATGTTAATAAAGCGCCTTGTGGCCTTATAGGTTGAAGTACTACGTGTGGCGCGTTATACGGCTTAAGGAGTAGCGCGGTTGGGAGTACTTGGGCGTTTTGCTATTAGTCGATGCACTGCGTCGCGGTATGTGAACCTCTTCTATCTCTTCTAGCATGATATGTGTGAACTATGTAGTGCGGTGAAGCGTCACGTGTACTAAATGTATTTGATTGGTGTAAAACATAAAGTGTTATAACGGCTTTATGGGAAGTTAGTTATAACGGCTTTATGTTGGTAAGAAAATACATGTGGTTTTAAAAGGTAGCTGATTTGAACTATAAGCGGCTTGTTATGTGTTAATAAAGAACTTGAAGTATTTGAAAAGAGTTTTGAATCATTTTGAGAGGAGAAGTAATACTTGATTTGTTTTGAAAACTTAAGAGTTATACTAGCTTTATGGAAAGTTAGGTATAACGTCTTAAGAATGTTTCTTGATTTTGGAAATCGGAATGTGTATCGACAAACCACTGCGGCGTTAATAAAGGAAATGTTTTGTGATTAAGTATTATTAAAACGATAGAAACTTCCGTCTGCATAGAAGCTAAGATGAGACAAAATGATATTCCTAGATCGTAGCTCTTTGTAATAAGATTGTTATAAACAAGAATATCCTACTCACATAAGACTTACGTTTCTCAGATAATTTAAAGGAGAATTATATTCTTAATTGAATAAGACTATGAACTACTGAAACCTTTCTAAAATGAAACTTGAACATTGGAAATTAAGCAAACTTGATCATTGGAAAGAATCTGCTACTTGATTTTACAAAGAGAAGTAATTGATTTACTTTAAAAGGATAGTCACTCTATTTATACTACGGGTATTGTGTGGCATTGTGAAAGTAACGTATCTTTTAAAGAGTTAGCATTATGAAGTACTTTGGGGATAAAACCCGAACTTGTTAGCATATAGTAGAAAGTACCTTGTGTATAACTTGATTGTGTTGGTTGTGATAGCACAGTAATACTTTCTTGTTGATTGATAAGTAAACATGCTAGGATCTACGTGTGTTAGTATCTTGTGATGTTGTGTAAAGGGGTTTCCTTCGTTGTGCTTATGTTGTAGCGATAATTTGTTGTGTTAGTATTTTTCATCACTCATCTCTTGAGATGATTAGGGTTAAAATTTGCCCTCCGTCTGGGAGTAGACTGGTGGTCGATGGACCTATGATTGAGAATACCTAAATGCAGTCCGGGAACTTTATCGCGGAACTCACGAGAGTTCGAGTTAGTATCGTCCTTTATGGGCATGCGGTCCGTGTGGCCTGCGGTGCGAAGTCGGGGCGTTGCGGAGTAGCTACCCTCGTCGCGAGGAATACCTCATGCGGGCGATGAGATTGCTTTATCGCGGGCTGCGGGAGTTCGAGGTTAGGCAGCGTACGGTGATCGTGGGCAAGTGGCGGCTTTGATCATGTGTGGTCTAGGCGAGATCTTATAATCTGATTCGCGACCTTGTTGATGCGTGGGTTTTTAGTAATCGGCTATGCGCCGTACTTACCGTCTGATTTTATGATGACAGTGGGACACGGTGTTCATATGTGTTCCTTGGTGCTTTTATATCATAGGCTGGCGCGGTGAGGAAAGGTATTCCACGGGCATGATTGATGTTGTGGGCACAGAGACCCGTTGTTATACTTGAGTGATGACTTGGCGTGAGTCACGACTTGACATGGCTTTGTTGTAAGCGTAGTTCGGTTATCATACGTGTCTCCTGCTTTATATTGCTATGATTTCATTTCTGATATGTATTTTGATTTCGCATACTAAATTTTGTTGTCTTGACCTCGCGAGGCTGCGTTCATCTGCGAGGTAAAAGGTACACGATCGTTGATCCTCGCTCTTAAGTCCGATTCGGCTTGTGGAAGCTCCGTTTCTCGGAGGCTTATCTTGGTATAGTCCCTGTTATTTGTAGGTGTTTACGTTCGGGGTATGGCGGGGCCACGTCGCCCGTTGTTATCGTATCATTTCTTAAGTGCTGTAGTCTGTTGTGGCGGGAGTTGGTAAAAAGGATTAAAGTATTGTTAGTTGTAAAAGTTGTTATTTATATATTGAAGGCAAGTTTTCCTCAATTCTTGTTTTGTACTTCAACATGTTTCATGTATATGTTTTATGTTCGTGATTACTCACGATGTTGTGTCACTAGGGTGCGGGGTAAGGCACGATCCGCGGGCCCGATTTGGTCGTGGCGGCCCATATACCACGAATGCAAATATCTACAACGGCGGGGACCGTACCAAAATGCTAAGCCTGCGGAGAAAGCAGGCTTTTCAAGCTGGCTGAAGCGGTGATCCTAGAGCGGGGATCAGCGGTAGGAGTACCTTTACTGCGGCATGAGCGGCCCCGAGAAGTCGATGCGGCGATGTTATACCGTATTTCAGTATATGCGTGGGGCGTGCGTAGAAAAGTTGGGCTTTAAAGTGGCTGGTAGAATTATTTTGTGCCTGACACGGTTAGAGTCGTTTCGGCGAAGCGTTTCCGGCTTTCGTGGAAAATTCCGGCTATGTCATTTTATTTTTAGTTTTTCAGAGGCGAAACATTTTGGACCAGCGAGGCGCCACGGCACCCTCTCGTTGGGCTTTGCGTTGTGGGCGGTACAAGTGGGCCAATTGGCCTTGTTTGGTCGAGGGTTGGTAGGATATTTTTGTGGTAGATGGATAAGGTGCACTTGGCAAGATCTTGGCCACACCTTGCACTTGCAAGATCTTGGCCGTTGGTTGGCCTTTGCTGAACTATAAATACCCGCCTTTGAAGACTTATTCGTCACAAATGTTCTAAGTCTTAGAAATCCTCCTACTTCTTGTTGTTCTCGTCCTCCCCGCGTGAGGCCCCCGTGAGAGCTTTCCCACCCAGCAGAGAGTACCCCACAGTGGGGTAGGCAGGGGGTATACACCACTTTTGTGGTGTTGTCTCGTATAAATACCCTCACTGTTGGTAGAAATACTCTCAAAAGTATTGTTCTTATACAATTACCTTAGTAGTATACCTTGTGGTATTACAAGGATATACCTATCTGAAAAGCCAGTAATACTATTATACTTCCGTCAGTCACAAAGCAGAAACCAAGGGGAAATCTCCGTAGTTAGTTGGGTGTTATGTAGAAGTTAGTTAGAATTTCTAAGGGTGGTTTGGAGGCGGAGTTGGGCTGCATGGAGTTGGAGCTAAACGTTGCCCGAGGAATCGACATTATACTTGGATAATTATGGGCTTATCGAGGTAAATATCTTGTCCCCTGTTGTAATTAGAAATTACATGTTGTAGGAATATATAGTTGAAGTATACTATATATAGAACTGAACATAGCTTTATGGCGATGTCCTTGGACTTAAGCTGAATTAAAGAAGAAGCTGACTGTAATTACATGGAATGTATGATGGTAGACTTGTGTAGTTTGTGGGAAGAGCGCTGATTTCCGTAGGATCTTGCATCTAGATTTATTCTCTGAGTAGTCTAGACTTTGATGAGGCGTGTATAACTGTATAGGTTGAATGTTATGCAGTAGCATGTCTACTTGAGAAGGTGGACGAGCTAGCGGGTTATGGCCGATGGGCGATTTGCTTCGGTCGATAATGCGTCGCGAGGTATGTGAACCTCTTCTTATCTCTTCGGCGTGATATGTGTAACTATATAGTGAATCACGGTGAGCGTGCGTGTGTTAATTGAGCGTGGTTAATGCGGCAATGTCTTTTGACTTAAGCAGAATAATAAAGATCTTGAAGTATTTCAGATAATTAAAGCTGTTTTTAAAGAAAGAGTAACACTTGGTTTTAAAAGCTTAAGAGTTATACTAGCTTTATGGGAAGTTAGGTATAACGGCAAGAGAGATAAAGCAGACGCTTTATTTACTTTAGAAGTTAGAGACTTGATCTTGTAAGATAAGGGCTTAACTTAAATGAATTGATATGAATTTCGTGTGAAACCTCGTTCGTGAGTAATGAGTACTTGGTTTTAAAAGGAATAATGTTTGCTGATTTTGGAAATCGAAATGTGTATCGACAAACCAACTGCGGCGTTAATAAAGGAAAATGTATCGAATAATTAAGTATTATTGAAACGGTAGAAACTTCCGTCTGCATAGAAGCTAAGATGAGACAAAATGATATTTCTAGATCATGGCTCTTGTAATAAGATTGTTATAAACAAGAATATCCTACTCCATATAAGGCTTATGTTCCTCAGATTGTTTAAAGAAAATTACATTTTTAAATGAATAAGACTATGAACTACGAAACCTTTCGAAAATGAGAAACTTGAGTAATTGAAATTAGGCAAACTTGAAGCGTTTGGAAAAGAATGTAGTTACTTGATTTTACAAAGAGAAGTGTTTTGATTTACTTGAAGATAATCACTCTATTTTCATATACTACGGGTATTATGTCACTTTTGTGAACGTAACGTATCTTTTTAAAGAGTTAATGTATGAAGTACTTTGGGGATAAAAACCGATCTTGTTAATCATATAGTAGAAAGTGCCTTGTGTATAACTTGATTGTGTTTGGGTTGTGATAGCCTTGTAATACTTTCTTGTTGATTTGTTAAATAAACATGCTAGGATCTTTACGTGTGTTAGTATCTTGTGATATTTGTGTAAAGGGGTTTCCCCGATTGCGCAAATAGTTTCACTATCGGTAGTTATGTTGGTATTGTACCACTCTTACTGGTATTTGGAGGTTAGGCGCCTCCGTCAGGGAGTGAACTTCGGCGGGTCTAGTGACCTATGATTCGAGAATACCTCATGCGGGTCAGGGCTATCGCGAACTACGAGAGTTCGAGTTAGTTTGCGTCCTTTATGGGCATGCGGTCTATGTGGCCGTGCGGTTTGCGAAGTCGGTGATTCTTGGGAGTAGCTACCCTCGTGCGGGAATACCTCATGCGGGCCATTGGGGTGGCCTATGCGGGCTGGGAAGTTCGAGGGCTAGGCAGCGCGTTAGATCTGAGCGAGTGGCGGCTTTGATCGTGTAATGATGCAGCAGTTTCATAATCTGATTTATGACCTTGTTGGTATGGTGGGTTTTAGTAGTCGGCTATGCCTTCATGCACCTCGTCTGATTTTATTATGACACAGGTGGGACACGGTGTTCATGTGTATCTCTTAGTGCTTTTATATATCATAGGCTAGCGATGGGAAAGGTATTCCACGGGCATGATTGATGTTGTGGGCGTGAGACCCGTATTTATGTATTTGAGTGATGACCGAGGCGTGAGTCCACGGCGATATATTTGTTTTTATTGTGAGCGTAGTTTGGTTATCATCATGTCTCACCTTTATATAGACTACTATGATTTCATTTCTGATATTTTGATTTCACATACTTCGGTACTGTTATCTTGACCTCACTTGAAGTGGCGTATAAAGAGGCGAGCCTGCGCGAAACAGACGAGCGTGGCTCTCCGTATGGCACGTCACGAGAAGGCGTGAGGGCATGCCTCGAGGATCATAAGCCGGTACCATTTGTTGGAGTCGTGGGGCTAGGCTCGCGACAAAGTGACAAAAGTGGTATCAAGCGGTTAATCCTCGGAAAGTGTCTCGGACCGTATCGATAGAGTCTTGATTATCGGTGTGTTGTGCACCACGATGTCGAGAGGCTATAGGATATTTAGGATTAGTTTCTATTCTTCTCACTCTGAGATCGTGCCTTGAGGCATGTTGTAAGTTAGACCCTCAACGTATTTCTTTCCACTACGGGTATGCCTCGCGTAGGCGGCCGGACCAGAAGGGCAAGCGTAGGGAGGCTGAGTTAGTCTGAGAGGGTTCACGTGGGCAGGCCCAATCTTTACCTAGGTTAGGTGCTTCGTTCGGGGAGTTACTGCGGCGTCGCTGCCCGAGTTTATGCAGCGGCGGTTCCTGTGCGGCCATGACATTTGAACCTTGATTCCGGCCAGGGGCGAGAATATAGATTGCAAAGCGACCACATTACTATGATGGATTTGGCTACGGAGTATCTGATGTCTGCGAGTCTTGATGAATATCAAAGAGAGGTTGTGTAAAGTAATTCTTGTTAGGCTTGAGCATGGCACGTGTGCGGGCTTATCGCGGCGGTGAGAGCGTAGAGATCGGCGGGTTAACGAGGCGAGAAGGGCGGGCGGCAAGGTCCTTTGGTAACTTCGAGGCAAGTCGCCTCGCGTGGTAGATTATGCACACCCGCGGTCACGGAGAGGTCTCGCGGATTCGGGGCGTTAAGGTATCACGAGTTGGTGAACTCCGGGGCTTTGGTTCCGCAGTATGGAGCGTCGTCGGGAATGTCGTCTTTTTAGATGGGTACTTGTTGTACTACGGCCGTCAGTCGATGTCGGAAGAGTGTCTAGTAGGAGGACTTAGCCTTGGGATCGGTGGGTAGTTTGTCATCTTCCTTAGCTATAAGCCTGCAGGCGAGTTTGATTAGAATGACTAAGGGAGTGAAGCGGTAGATCTGAGCATATCTTTAACCTACAGAGTTTTGTATATGTGATAAGGTGAGTATACCTTAAGTGCTATGTTACGATAGCGATGTGTTAGTTGTGATTAGAAATTATGGTGGGTTAGCAAGGTAAGATTTTTGGGGATAGAGAAGGTGTGAGCCTTAGAGTGTTATCGTAGAGACCTTAGAGGTAAGGCCGTCTCGAGTAAAGGTGTAGTGTTATGTTTGACCCTTATAGGAGTGCATAGTGCGTGAGCTATGTTTGTGGGATAAGTACGAGTAGTGTGGAATGAAGGGTAGTTGGACTAAGAAGGCCATTAGGTTTTAAGTAGCGTGATTTGAGAGATTGTTCGGATCGGGAGCTAGTGTTTCTGGCATTGCGGGTCGGGTTGAGGCCATGTTGCTTGAGTCAACGCGGCTGTATGGTGGTGGTCGGTTGTGGTGGTCAGCTTTGGGTTAGGGTTATAAGGGTGTTAGGCGAGTTTAGTTAACCAGTCTGAGTTCGTGGATGCGTTCGACCGATGGTCGGGCGAGGAGTCGGCCGTCTTGTCTTCAGCAAAGGCGTGTACTCGATAGTGTTGATTATATCGAGAAGGTTGTAAAGGCTGCGCGGGGTGCCTACGCCGCCTTATGATGACGGTGAAGCCGAGTTGTGGCTATTTTCGTTTTACGAAAGTTTTACGAGCGGGGTTAGGAACTTCGGTGAGTCTGAATCGCGTTCGCCCTCGGGCGGTGTTTGATTTTGGGGGTAGTTGCAAGGATTGTGGTCTCTGTTGAAGGAGTGTTTTAGCTACCATTTCGGTGTTCGGATGTCGCCTTATGAAGCCTTGTAGGGGCGGAAGTGTAAGTTGCGATCGTTGGCTTGATATTGGCGAGTTCGGTAGTTGGTTGAGCTTGTTCCAGCGGTGTGGATAGGGTGAAGCTTATCTAGAGGAGGTTTTGGCGGCTCAAAGAAATCGTCTGCGGATTATCGGCGGCAGCTTAGAGTTGAGTTGGCGGTCGGTCTTCTTGAAGTACCACCGGTTAGGGTGTGAGTTTTGGAAAGCAGAGGAAACTTAGCGAGTTACTTTGGGCCTTTTGAGTTCATGTGAAGAATAGGCGGGTTGCCTATATGTTAGCATTTGAAGTCCGACTTAGGAAGCGATCGTCCGATCTTTACGTATTGTTATGTTGGAAGTATCGGAGATCCGTCAGTGTTCGATTAATGATGACCACGTTAGAGATAGTAACCCGAGTTTTGGGGCGAAGCGATGCTCGGGAATGTGGTAGGTTATGAGAAAGAGTTCGAGTGTACAAGAAGTGTCACGGCTGACCTCGAGGATCGCATCTGACCGGTACTCTTTGTTGGGTGGTGGGTGACACTAGAACCTCGCGGCAAAGTGACAAAAGTGGTATCGGGAAGAAGCGAGCATGTATGGCGAGCATAGATGTGATCATTTCTTTTATAAAGAGAAGGTCACGAAGGAAGTATATTCTAGACCGGAGAGTGGTGTTTGTGGTGATGTTAGAGGTATTTCCTCGTGAACTTGGATGTAAGCGTTACTGCGCTAGTTGTTTACGTGGCCGTGTGTGGCGAGGATTGTTTCGTAAGTATAGTAGTGAAGACTATCTTTGGCGCGCGTTTGTTTGAGACTTAGAAGGAACATTCGGGATGAATGTTTCTAAGGAGGAGAATGTTATACCGTATTTCAGTATATGCGTGGGGCGTGCGTAGAAAAGTTTGGGCTTTAAAGTGGCTAGGTCGAATTATTTTGTGCCTGACACGGTTAAGTCGTTTTTAATGAAAGCGTTTCCACTTTCGTAGGGAAAATTCGGCTATGTCATTTTATTTTTGGATTTTTAGAGAGGCGAAACATTTTGGACCAACAGAGGCACCACTTGGCACCTCTCGTTGGAGCACGTTGTGGGCGGTACAAGTGGGATGAATTGGCCTTGTTTGGTCGAGGGTTGGTAGGATATTTTGTGGTAGATGGATAAGGTGCACTTGGCAAAATCTTGGCCTACACTTGCCTTGCACTTGGCAAGATCTTGGCCGTTAGTTGGCCTTTGCTGAACTATAAATACCACTCCGCTTTGAAGACTTATTCATCCTAAAATGTTACAAGTCTTAGAAATCCTCCCCTCCCTTGTTGTTCTCGTCCTCCCCGCTTGAGGCCCACTTGGCGAGCTTTCCACATGGCAGTGAGTACCCACAGTGGGGTAGGGTAGAAAGTATCACCCACTTTTGTGGTGTTGTCTCGTATAAATACCCTCCTCTTGGTAGAAATACTCTCAAAAGTATTATTCTTATACCCAAATTACCTTAGCAGTATACCTTGTGGTATTACAGGATATACCTATCTGAAAAGCCAGTAATACTAGTATACTTCCGTCAGTCCTACAGAAACCACAAGGAAATCTCCATAGTTAGTTGGAGTGTTATGTAGAAGTTAGTTAGAACTTCTAAGGGTGGTTTGGAGGCGGGTTGGGCGCAGGAGTTGGAGCTAAGCGTTGCCGAGGAATCGACATTATACTTGGATAATTATGGGCTTATCGAGGTAAATATCTTGTCCCCTATTGTAATTGGAAATTACATGTTGTAGGAATATATAGTTGAAGTATACTATATATAGAAATGAACATAGCTTTGTGGCAATGTCCTTGGACTTAAGCTGAATTAAAGAAGAAAGCTGGCGTAATTACATGGGGTGTATGATGGAAACTTGTGTAGTTTGTGGGTAGGGAAGGGGCGCGATTTCAGTAGGATCTTGCATCTAGATTTATTCTAGGAGTAGTCTAGACTTTGATAGACTTGTATAACTTTGTATATGTTGAATGTTCTGCGAGTGGCGTGTCTTCTTGAGAAGGTGGACGAGTGGCGGGTTATGGCCGTGGAAGCGATTTGCTTTGATCGATAATCGTCGCGAGGTATGTGAACCTCTTCTTATCTCTTCGACATGATATGTGTGTAACTATGTATGCGGTGAGCGTCGTGTGTTAATTGAGCGTAGTTATGCGGCAATGTCTTTTGACTTAAGCCGAATAATAAAGATCTTGAAGTATTTCAAGATAATTAAACATTTTTAAAGAAGAGTAACACTTGGTTTTAAAAGCTTAAAGTTATACTAGCTTTATGGGAAGTTAGGTATAGCGGCTTAAGAGAGATAAAGCGAGCGCTTTATTTACTTTAGAAGTTAAGAGACTTGATCTTGTAAGATAAGAGACTTAACTTAAATGAATTGATATGAATTTAGTGTGAAACCTCGTTCGTGAGTAATGAGTACTTGGTTTTAAAAGGAATAATGTTTCTTGATTTGGAAATCGAAATGTGTATCGACAAACCAACTGCGGCGTTAATAAAGGAAAATGTATCGAATAATTAAGTATTATTGAAACGGTAGAAACTTCATCTGTAGAAGCTAAGATGAGACAAAATGATATTTCTAGATCATGCTTTGTAATAAGATTGTTATAAACAAGAATATCCTACTCACGTATAAGGCTTATGTTCCTCAGGTTGTTTAAAGAGAATTACATTCTTAAATGAATAAGACTATGAACTACGAAACCTTTGAAAATGAGAAACTTGAGTAATTGAAATTAGGCAAACTTGAAGCGTTTGGAAAAGAATGTGGTTACTTGATTTTACAAAGAGAAGTGTTTTGATTTACTTCAAAGATAATCACTCTATTTTCATATACTACGGGTATTGTGTCACTTTTGTGAGCGTAGCGTATCTTTTAAAGAGTTAATGTATGAAGTACTTTGGGGATAAAAACCCGATCTTGTTAATCATATAGTAGAAAGTGCCTTGTGTGTATAACTTGATTGTGTTGGGTTGTGATAGCCTTGTAATACTTTCTTGTTGATTTGTTAAATAAACATGCTAGGATGCTACGTGTGTTAGTATCTTGTGATATTTGTGTAAAGGGGTTTCCCCTCGATTGCGCTTAAATAGTTTCACTATCAGCCGTTATATTGGTATTGTACCACTCACTTTGGCTATTCGGAGGTTAAGCGCCTCCGTCTGGGGTAGACTCGGCGGGTCTAGTGACCTATGATTCGAGAATACCTCGTGCGGGTCGAGGGCTATCTTGCGAACTACGAGAGTTCCAGGTTAGTTTGCGTCCTTTATGGGCATGCGGTCTATGTGGCCATGTGGACTGCGAAGTCCAGGCGGTTGCTGGGGAGTAGCTACCCTCGATGCGGGGAATACCTCATGCGGGCCATTGGGGTGGCCTATGCGGAGCTGCGGGAAGTTCCAGGGCTAGACGCGCACATTAGATATTGCGGGCGAGTGGCGGCTTTGATCATGTGGCGATGCAGGCAGATTTCATAATCTGATTTATGACCTTGTTGAGTACGGTGTGTTTTTGTAGTCGGCTATTCCTTCATACTTAGGCCGTACGATTTTATTTTGACACAGGTGGTACATGGTGTTCATGTGTATCTGTTGGTGGTTTTATATATCATAGGCTGCAGCGGTGGGAAGGTATTCCACGGGCATGATTGATGTTGTGGGCGTGAGACCCGTATTTATGTATTTGAGTGATGACTTGAGGCGTGAGTCACGGCGATATATTTGTTTTTATTGTGAGCGTAGTTTGGCTATCATACATGTCTCACCTTTATATAGACTACTATGATTTCATTCTGATATTTTGATTTCGCATGCTCGGTCCTGTTATCTGACCTCGCCGAAGCTGCGTTAATCTGCGAGTAAAAGGTACGCGATCATTGATCCTCGTGCTTAGGGTCGCGATTCGGCGTTTGGGAAAGCTCGTTTCTCGGAGGCTTGTCTTAGTATAGTCCTGTTGTTGTAAGTGCTTACATTCGAGGTATGGCGAACCTGTCCGTCGTTGTTGTCATATCATTCGTAGAAGTGCGTAATCTATTTGTGAGCGGGAGTTTGTAAAAAGTTAATTGTTCATTTGTAGAGTTGTTATTTATATATATCTTAGAAAGCGAAGTTTTCTCAGTTCTTGTTTAGTACCTTATTGGTTTCATGTATGTGTTTTATGTTCGTGATTACTCACGATGTTGTATGGCTACTAGGGTGCGAGGTAAGGCACGATCCGGGCGAGTTCGAATTAAGTGACAGTACAGTATGTGGCGAAAATCTTGTAAATGAAATCATAGTAGTCTATCTGGCGGGAGACATGTATGATAACCAAAACTACGATTCCACGATAATTAAGCGATCCGCGTCAAGTCGGGGACTCACACCCTCAAAGTCATCCCTTAAAAGCCGTGCGGGGTAAATGCGAAGGCATGGCCGACTACTAAAACCCACGGTACAAACAAGGTCGTAAAGCGTATCGTGAGATCTGTCTGGCCGTCATGATCAAAGGCGGCCACTCGCGCGATATCTAATGTCTTGCGTCTAGCCACGGAACTTCCGTAGCTCGCGCATGAGCCACTCCTTTGGCCGCGTGAGGTATTCCCGCGTCGGTGGCTACTCCCCGGCGTCTGGACTCGCCCGTCCGCGTAGCCCGAACCGCGTGACCACGAGGCGCGTACTAACACGGAACTCCTTGATTCGCGCAAACATCTGAGACTGCGTAAGGTATTCTCGAATCATAGGTCACTAGACACTTTGAGTCTACCCGCGGATGACAACCCGGAATCATAGGTGATATAATATTAACATAACGACTTATCGTTAAACAACCTAAGCCTGACAAGGAAAACCGCTTTACCTGAACATCACGAAGATACTAACTGCGTAGCATCTAACATGTTTGCTTATCAAGTCAACAAGAAAGTATTACAAGACTATCACAAATCAATACAATCGAGTTATTCACACGAGGTACTTTACGTTATGTTAACAAGTTCGGGTTTTAGAAAGTACTTAATGTATTACTCTTTTAAAAGATCAGTTTCTTTCACAAAAGTCACATGATACGTAGTATAAAAATAGAGTGATTATCTTTTGAAGTAAATCAGAACACTTCTCTTTGTAAAATCAAGTAACAACGTTCTTTTCCCAACTCAAGTTTGCCTACTTTCAATTACTCGAGTTTCTCATTTTGAAAGGTTTCGTAGTTCATAGTTTTAATCCTTTAAAACAATTTGAGAAACATATACCTTATGTGTGAGTAGGTTATTATTGTTCATAACAATCTTATTACATGACCATGATCTAGGAAATGTAATATCATTTTGTCGTCTTAGCTCTATGTGGATGGAAGTTTCTCTTGGTTTTAATAATGCTTTATTAGTCAAAACATTTCCTTTATTAAGACTATGCGTGGTTTGTTGACATTCGTTACGATCGGTAAAACATCATTCCTTTTGAAAACCAAAATTACTATTTACTCACGAATGAGGTTTCACACTTTTTCACATTAGTATAATTAATTCAAGTCTCTTATGTTCTTAAATAAATAAATCATTCTTTTTATAACTCTTGGTAGTTATACCTAACTTCCCGTAAAGCTAGTATAACTCTTAGCTTTAAAACCAAGTGTTACTCTTAAAAATGTTTCTTAATTCTTTTGAACTACTTGATTCTTTTATTCGGGCTTAAGTCAAAAGACATTATGCGTACTTATTATTCGAGCTTAAGTCAGAAGACATTTGCAGTAATTATTATTCGATTAACAATCGTGCGTTCATATATATATATTCTTTAAAATATCATGCTCGAGAGGATAGGAAGAATCACATACCTACCGGCGAAATCCACTGCGAGTTGAATATGTCGCGAGAGAATCGACCTATAACTTGATCGTATCACGACCCGTTCGGGGCGTATTAGTGCCTTACCGGGCACCTAGTGACCTGACATCAGTAATGTCGGAACATAAAACACATCGTGAAACAAGTGAAGTACAAAACAATGATGCGAGGAAAACTTGCCTTCGGCATATAAAATTAACAACTTTTACAAATGAGCAGTTTAATCCTTTTTACAAACCACGCCCGCGGATTACTCTGAGACCTACAGAAAGATCACAACAGCGACGGGGCGGGGCCCGTCGTACCACGAATGTAAGCACTTACAACAGCGAGGACTATACGAATAAGCCTCGGAGAAGCGGGCTTCCCAAAGCTGATTGTGACCACAGGCGAGGATCGGCGGCGGGTGTACCTCGACTGCGGCATGAGCGGCCCCGAAGGAGGTCGATCACAGTGCAGAGTATGTGAAACTAAAAATCACGTAAATGAAATCATAATAGTCTATAGCGGGAGACATGTATGATAAGCAAACTACGATTCACAACAAATAGCGGTCGTGTCAAGTCGGGGACTCGCGCCTCAAAGTTATCCTGATAAAGCCGTGCGGGGCAAGCGAAGGCATAGCGGCTACTAAGACCAGCGATACCAAAAATACCACAAAGCGTATCCGAGGTCTTTCTGAAGCCGCACCATGTCGAAGGCGGCCGCTCGCCCGATATCAATGTGCGCGTCTATCCTGGAACTCTCGCGACTCATAGGTCACTGCGGACCGCGTGTATTCCTCGAATCGTGGTCCCGGACCGCTTTGAGGTATACCGCGTCGGCGGCTAACCCTCGGTATCCGCTAGGCTCGCTGACCGCGTAGTCTCGAAAGACGCGTAGTCTCAGCGGACGCGTAGGAATCCCGCGTCGGGCTAAACACCGGAATGATCAATCCTGAACTCTGGCGCTCGCGTAGTCACGAGGACGCATGGGCGTAAAGACCGCGTCAAGGGTGGCAAGCCCTCGGTATAATAAGTCAAGGGGTATGTGATACAATAGCGATCTGCGGGCTTAACGTTTAACAACGTAAGCCTGACAAGAATGACCACTTACATCATGATCACACGAGATACTAACACGCGTAGCATCTGCGTGTTTACTTATCAATCGACAAGAAAGTATTACAAGGCTATCACAAACCAACACGATCGAGTTATACGAGAAGGTACTTTAAGCTAACAAGTTCGGGTATCTACACTAAAGTACTTCATACATTAAATCTTTTAAAAGATCAGTTGCTTTCACATAAGTCACCTGATACGTAGTATAAAATAGAGTATTGTCTTTTTAAATAAACCAAAACACTTACCTTCGTAAAATCAAGTAACAACGTTATTTTCCAAGCGTCGAGTTTGCCTAATTTCAAATGTTCACGTTTCTTATTTTAGAAAGGTTTAAGTAGTTCATGGTCTTATTCATTTAAGAATATAATTCTCTTTTAAACCATGTGAGAAACATAAGTCTTATATGTGAGTAGGATATTCTTGTTTATAACAATCTTATTCTGTAGTGATCTAGGAAATATCATTTTGTCTTATCTTGGCTTACATGCGGATGGAAGTTTCTCTTTAGTTTTAATAATGCTTAACTAGTCAAAACATTTCCTTTTATTAGCACTTGCGATGGTTTGTCGATACACGATCGATTTAGAAATCGGTAAAACATTCTTAAGCCGTTATACCTAACTTCCCGTAAAGCTAGTATAACTCTTGGGTTTGTCAAAAATCAAGTATTACTTCTTCTTTCAAAATGATTCAAAAATCTTTTGAAATACTTCAAATTCTTTATTAACACACATAACAAGCGATTATAGTTCTAATCGATTTACCTTTTAAAAACCACGTGTATTTTCTTACAGCGTAAGGTGTTATAACCCGACTTCCCGTAAAAGCGTTATAACACTTTATGTTTCAAACTAATCAAATACATTAAACACGTATCGTCTCTAGTACTACATAGTTACACACGTATCATGCTAGAAGAGATAGGAAGAGGTTCGCATACCTCGCGGCGAGTATCGGTAATAAAGCGCTCAGTACTTCCAATGGCTACTCCTTAAGTCAGTAGATCGCGCCACCGTAGTACATCAACCTATAAGGCCACAGCGCATTAACATTTAGATCTCATCATAGAATATTCTCAGAAAATTGACACCTCCCCATGACGGCGTAAATCTCCTCTATCAGTAGGCTCACAGAGCCAACCGGGGGTTATCATCTAACCTGCGGTACAATTCTACTCCGGTACTACTACAAGTCTCTTTATGTCTGACCTATGTAATTCTGATTCGGTACCACTCTTTAAATTCGGGCTTAAGTCGCAAGAGCATTCTTAGTAAGTTTTAATCGGGCTTAAGTCAAAGACATTGCGATAAGCTACGTTCGGTTCTATTATATAGTATGCTTCAACTATATATTCAATCGTAATTTCCAATTACAATAGAGGACAAGATAATTACCTCGATAAGCGTAATTATCCTAGTTAAAGTCGATCTGGGCAATCGTTTAGCTCGACCAGTGCGCTCGACCGCTCTAAACCACCCTTAGAAGTTCTAACCAAACACACAATACTCGACGGACTATGGAAATTTTCTAGGGTTTCGGTTTGTGTTGTGGAAGTATAATAGTATTTTACGGGCTTTCGTATGGGTATAACCTTAGAATACAACAAGGTATATGGCTAGGTAAATTGGGCATTATAACAATACTTTTGAGTATTTCTACACCGAAGGGGGTATTATACGAAAAGCAACAAGGCTAGGGGTACCCACGTACTTAGGAGGGGAGAGTCTTTCAAGACTTAGAGATTTTTAGGATGAATAAGTCTTCCAAAGAGGTGGGTATTTATAGGACAAGCCAAGGCCAACCGATGGCGAAGATCTTGCCAGTGCATAGAAGTGTAGGGCGAATCTTGCGAGTGCACCTGACCAACTAACGCGAAAATATCCTACCAACCCTTGGCTATTTCAACCACGCTTCGGCCAAGCCGCTGCAGTCGAAGCCTAACCAATGAGAGGGTGACAAGTGTAAGCCCTCTTGTTGATCCAAAATGTTCGTCTCTCGAAAAAATCATAAAAATTAAAAATGTCATAGCGGAAATTCCCTACGAAAGTGAAAGCGTTTAGTCGGCGACTCTAAGCGGGTGTTGTGAACAAATTTAATTGGCGAAGCCACTTTTGCCTACTCGAGGCTTTAAACTTTTATACGTGCGCCCCGGCGTACATACTGCGGAAATCACGGGGTATAACATTCTCCCTCGAAACGTGCGTCGAGATGTTCTTTCTAGAATCTCAAAACAAGCGGCGCCCGATATAGTCTTCGCTACTATACTTACGAGAACAATCCTTGCCACATGGCCGCGAAACAACTTGCGCCAAAAAGCTCACATCGAGTCACGAGAAACACCTCTAACGTCGCCATGCGCTCTGCGGGGTCTAAAATATACTTCGCCGCACACTTTACAAAAAGAAAATGATCACATCAATCTCGCGATACCGCGATACCACTTTTGTCACTTTGCGCGAGGTTACGGTGTCACTCGGCGACCAAACAAATGGCACCAGGTGCATGCGATCCGGAGGAGGTCGTACACTCGAACTCTTACCCGCGTTACGTCACGGCGGTTTCCAAAACTTCGGGGTTACTATCCACTAGCGTGGTCGTCATTAGCGGGAACACTCTGGATGGATCTCGATACTTTCCCGATCATATCAATACGAAAGGCGGACGTCTTGCCTCTAAGTCGGACGGCAATTGCTAACATATAAGCAGCGCGGCCTGTGCTTCACATGAACTCAAAAGGGCCCAAAGTAACTTCGGGCTAAGTTTTCCTCTGCTTTCCAAAACTCGTCACACCAAGGGGTGGTACATGAAGGCCATATCGGCTTTGAACTCTAAGCGTCGTCGCCCGATTATCATACGATTTCTGGCTGCGGAACCTCTTCTAGACAAGCCGCTTATCCACGTCTGTGAACACGTACCAGCCAATTTTACGAACGCGCCAGCGTTCAGACCAATCGGCCGTGACCCTTCCGCCCCATGAGGCCGTAGGCGACATCAGAACATTGAAATGGTAGCTTAAACACTACATCCACGAGACAACAATCCCGCGACTATCCACGAAATCGAACCGGCGAGGCGAATGCGGTCTGAGACTCGGCGGGTTCTTAACACGTACGGTAAAACTTCGAAACAAAACGGCCGTAACACGGGCTCCATACGCCATAAGGTGAAGGTAGGCACCGTCGCACCTTCTGACCTACGATAACTCAACCGGCCAGTCGCGGTCTGGCCAGAAGAACGCGATGGGCTGCCCCGTCGGCCCGACCAGCACGGTGACGCGTCCACGAGTTAAATCATTTGGTTAACTAAACTTGGGCCTAACACCCTCGTGACCTAACCTGGCGGGACCACATGGCGACCCGCGCAAAACTACGGCGGGTTGACCGCAGCGGGCCTGACCCAGGCCGGCGCGCGCAAAACTAGCTCCGATCGGAACAATCTTTACTAATCACGTTTGAAAACCTGGCGGTCTTCTTAGCTCGACTAACCTCTTTCATATCACGCTGCTCGGGGACTTATCCATGAGCCATGCCCGTGCACCATGCACTCGATAAGGATCAAACATAACACTACACTATACTCGAGATGGCACTTACCTCTAAGGTATCTCGTAAAACATTCTAAGGCTCTTGCACTTATCTATCCCCAAAATCTTACTCGGTTAACCCACCGTGATTTCTAAACACAACTAACACGCATTATCGAACATAGCACTTAAGGTATACTCGCTTATCGCGCATCTTGATCTCTGGGTTAAAGATATATCTATATCTTCTTGCTCCATAGTCGTTCTTAATCAAACACGCCCGTGAGCGCGTAGCTAGGGAAGATGACGAACTACCGCGATCACGAAGGCTAAGTCCTCTGAGGACACTCTGTCGACGTCGGACCACGGCGGTCGTAGATCTGACAAGTACTAACTAAAGCGACATTCCGGGATGGCGTGCATGTGTGAGCAGGAAGCCTGGAGTTGACCCGACTCCTGCGTACTCGAACATCACGATATCAGTGGAAGACCACTCTGTCTTGGTGGGCGTGCGTAATCAAATCTCTTGGTGAGGTGACTGCCTCGAAAGTTACCAAGGACGCTTCTTTGCACGGCTAACCTTTGTCGCTTGGTTAACGCGTCGATCTCGCTTCTCGACTGCTGCGCGTAAGCCGATACGAGCCATGCTCGAGCCATGACTAAGAATTACTCTTGCGACGCTTTTCTTAGGTAGTCGTCAAGACTCGCGATACGTCGGTATACTCTGCGGTAGTCAAATCCATAGTTAGTAACGGTCGCCTCGGAAATCTATATTCCTGTTCGGTCGTGGGCCGAAGGTTGAAATGTCATGGCGCGATAGGAGCTGCGCCGCCGTGCTAAACTCTGCTTTGGGGTTAGTGGCGTCGCAAAACTCCCGAATGAAGCACCGCCCGGTGATGTTTGGGCACGTGCCAGCGTAACCCTGTACTCTGCTCGCGGCTCCGCCAGCCTTGCCTCACAGGCGGGTTGCCTACAGCGGAGCATAGCGATAAGAAATAATTTACGTCAGAGGGTCGACTTACAACCACGGCTCTAAGGCCGCGATCTCGAGTGAGAAGAATAGAAACCAATCCTAAATACCTATAGCCTCACGATTATTGGTGTGGTGCGCATGCGCGATAATCAAGACTCTTGGATCTGATGCAGTAGACACTTTCAGAGGATTAAGCGCTCACGATACCACTTTTGTCACGACGTTCGGGGCGTGGTGCCTTACCGGGCACCTAGTGACCTGACATCGAGTAATCGGCGGAACATAAAACACATACATGAAACAAGTGAAGTACAAAACAATAGTACGAGAAAACTTGCCTGGCGTATAAAATTAACAGCTTTTACAAATGAGCAGTTTAATCCTTTTACAAACCACACACAACGATTACTACGGACCTACAGAAAGATCGACAACGGCAGCGGGGCGGGGCCGTCGTACCTGAATGTAGCACTTACAACGCGGGGACTATGCGAATAAGCCTCGGAGAAAGCGGAGCTTCCCGAAAACTGACGTGACCTTAGGCGAGGATCGGCGGCGGTGTACCTCGACTGCGGCATGAGCGCGGCCCAGAAGAAGTCGATCTGACAGTGCAGAGTATGTGAAACTAAAAATCTGTAAATGAAATCATAATAGTACATAAAGCGGGAGACATGTATGATAAGCAAACTACGATTCGCGACAAATAACGGTCATGTCAAGTCGAGGACTCGCGCCTCAAAGTTATCACAATAAAACCGTGCGGGGCAAATGCGAAGGCATAGCCGACTACTAAGACCAGCGATGCCAAAAATACCACAAGCGTATCCGGAGTCTTTCTGGGCCGCACGCGTAATCGAAGGCGGCGTTTCGCCCGCAATATCGATGTCTTGGCGTCTATCCACGGAACTCGCGACTCGCGTAGGTCACCGCGGACCGCGTGAGGTATTCCTCGAATCATGGTCCCGGACCGCTGAGGTATACCCGCGTCGAAGGCGGCTAACCACCGGTATCGCTGGGCTCCGCGACCGCGTAGTCTCAAAGACCGCGTAGTCTCGGCGGGCCGCGTAGAATCCGCGTCGGGCTAAACACCGGAATGATCAATCCTGGAGCTCTGGCGCTCGCGTAGTCACGAGGACGCGTAGGCGTAAGACCAGCGTCAAGGGTGGCAAGCCCTCGGTATAATAAGTCAAGGGGTATGTGATACAATAACGATCTGCGGGCTTAACGTTTAACAAGCGTAAGCACGACAAGAATGACCCGCACATCATGATCACACAAGATACTAACACGTAGCATCCTAACATGTTTACTTATCAATCAGCGAGAAAGTATTACAAGGCTATCACGAACCAACACAATCGAGTTATACGCGAGTACTTTAAGCTAACAAGTTAGGGTATCTGCCTAAAGTACTTCATACATTAAATCTTTTAAAAGATCCGTTGCTTTCACATAAGTCACACAATACGTAGTATAAAATGAGTAGTATCTTTTAAATAAACCAAAACACTTACCTTCGTAAAATCAAGTAACAACATTATTTTCCAAGCGTCGAAGTTTGCCTAATTTCAAATGTTCACGTTTCTTATTTTAGAAAGGTTTAAAAGTTCATGGTCTTATTCGTTTAAGAATATAATTCTCTTTTAAACCGTGTGAGAAACATAAGTCTTATATGTGAGTAGGATATTCTTGTTTATATGATCTTATTCAATGAAGTAGTGATCTAGGAAATATCATTTTGTCTTATCTTAGCTTATGCGGATGGAAGTTTCTCTTGGTTTTAATAATACTTAACTAGTCAAAACATTTCCTTTTATTAGCATTTGCGGTGGTTTGTCGATACACGTTCGATTTCGAAATCGAGTAAAACATTCTTAAGCGTTATACCTAACTTCCGTAAAGCTAGTATAACTCTTAGGTTTGTCAAAAATCAAGTATTACTTCTTCTTTCAAAATGATTCAAAAATCTTTTGAAATACTTCAAGTTCTTTATTAACACATAACAAGCGATTATAGTTCTAATCGATTTACCTTTTAAAAACCATGTATTTTCTTACCAACGTAAAGTACATTATAACCACTTCCCAGTAAAGCGTTATAACACTTTATGTTTCAAATAATCAAATACATTAAACACGTATGCGTCTGCGTACTACATAGTTACAGCGTATCATCTTAGAAGAGATAGGAAGAGGTTCGCGTACCTGCGGCAGTATCGACTAATAGCAAAAGCGCTCAATACTTCCAGTAGTCGGCTACTCCTTAAGTCAGTAGATCGCGCCACGCGTAGTCACATTGACCTATAAGGCCCTGGCGCTTATTAACATTTAGATCTCATCATAGAATATTCGAAAATTCGGCGTGCTCCATGCGGCGTAAATCTCTCTCTCGGTAAGTGACTCGAGGCAACCGGGGGTTATAAATCTAACCTGCGGGTGCAATTCTACTCCGCGGTACTACTACACTGCATGTCTGACCATGTAATTCTGATTCGGTACCTGCTAAATTCGGGCTTAAGTCGCGAGACATTGCAGTAAGTTTTAATCGAGCTTAAGTCAAAAGACATTGCGATAACTACGTTCGATTCTATTATATAGTATCACTTTGACTATATATTCAATCATGTAATTTCCAATTACAATAGAGAACAAGATAATTACCTCGATAAGCCCGTAATTATCTAGTTAAAGTCGATCTGGGCAATCGTTTAGCTCGACCAGATGCGCTCGACCGCTCTAAACCACCCTTAGAAGTTCTAACCAAACACACAATACTCGGCGGACTATGGAGATTTTCCTAGGGTTTCGGTTTTGTAGTGACGGAGTATAATAGTATTTTACGGGCTTTTAGGTATAGGTATAACCTTAGAATACAACAAGGTATATGGCTAAGGTAAATTGGGCATTATAACAATACTTTTGAGAGTATTTCTACACCACAGGGGGTATTATCTGAAAGCAACAAGGCTAGGGGGTACCCACGGCATTCTTAGGAGGGGAGAGTCTTTCAAGACTTAGAGATTTTTAGGATGAATAAGTCTTCCAAAGAGGTGGGTATTTATAGGACAAGCCAAGGCGAACCAATGGCGAAGATCTTGCAAGTGCATAGCAAGTGTAGGGCGAATCTTGCAGTGCCTAACCAACTAACACGAAAATATCCTACCAACCCGGCTATTTCAACCGCTTCGGCCCGAGCCCTTTGCAGTCAAGCCTAACCAATGAGAGGGTGACAAGTGTAAGCCCTCTTGTTGAATCCAAAATGTTTAGTCTCTCGAAAAATCATAAAAATTAAAAATGTCATGGCGGAAATTCCCTACGAAAGGTGGAAAGCGTTTAGTCGAAAAGCGACTCTAAGCGGGTGTTGTGAACAAATTTAATTCGGCGAGCCACTTTGCCTACTCGAGGCTTTAAACTTTTATCGTGCGCCTCGCGTACTCTGGAAATACGGGGTATAACAGTCAAATCGTCTATCAGCGTCTGAAGCATGCTGTCTGGCTCTAGCGGAGGGTTGCTATTATGGACATTTGGGCATAACTTCCCTGCCGGTGAGCTACTCGAGTCTCTTGTGAAAATAGTCTATGTAAATGCGGTTCTATTATTCTTCTTTTAAACCGCCTACTTTGTGATATCGGTTCGATTACATTCTTGATATCCTTACAAGTATTAATACTTATTCTATACTTCTGATGCGTATATTCTAATTACAAAAGGAGGATAAGGTTATTTACCTCGGTAAGCCCAATAATATCCTAGATAAAAATCGCTTTGAGCAAGGTTTAGCTCTAAGTTATGCGCTCGGTAGCTCGAAAACCTTAGAAGTTCTTGAACACACTAAGGACTAAGGGATTTGGGCTAGGGTATTTTGGGTATTATAACAATACTAGAGGCAACTTTTCTACCAGAGGGGGTAGATTTCGGCTAGGCTAGAGGGGATTAGCCTCGGCTAAGCTACCGAAAGGGGAGGTGTGTTGGACGAAAAGGCTTAAGGAGAGGAGAGGATTTTAGACTTGGAAAGTTTGTTTGTGGATGAAGAACTCTTGCGTCACAAGAGAAGTATTTATAGGTCGAGGATGGCCAACCAATGGTCAAGATTATGCCAAGTGCAAGGCAAGTGTAAGGCGAGATTTGGGCAAGTGTACTGTGACTTGCGCACGAAATATCCTACCCGACTCGAGACAAAAATGGCTATCGATTCGTCCCGATGGGCGCCTCGAGTCCATCAATTGGAGGGTGACAAGTGTGCCCTCCCGTTAACCAAAGTGTTTCGTCTCTCGGAAAAATCCATAAAAATTAGAAATGACATAGCGGAATTTATCTACGAGTTGTGTAAAGCGTTTAGTCGACAAGCGACTCTGTCGGGTGTTGTGCACAAATAATATTCGGCCCGAAGCCACAGGGGGTGACACGTGTCATCTCTCTGCTAAATCAAATATTTCATCTTAGAAAATATCCACAATGGCCAAAATCTAGAAAACAAAGTGGGCCCGAAACCATAAATTTCTCGTGGGCCCAGCGTGACCATTTAGAAAATAAAATTCCATAATTCTCTAATATTCCAAGAAGTCAGAATACCAATCGAATCCAATTCCCGTTAACGAACCTTTTTCCTTCATAAGCGGAAACTTTTACGTGGAAAAATCACCTCTTTCTTATTTCCAATTTCGATATCGTATTCAAATGCGTCGTCCTCAGCATCATACCACGGAACTACGGGGTATAACATTCTCCCCTCGCAGAAACATTCGTCGAATGTTCCTTCTAGAATCTCAAAACAAGCGGTAGCGATGTAGTCTCTTTCTTTATCTTACGGAAACAACCGTACCACGCTTTGGCCCACAACAAGTGCACATACTTATCTCGAGTCCGAGGAATCACCTCTATCACAAAAGCTCACTGCTCGAGGTCTAAAAGATACTCCGCCGCTACTCTTTACAAGCGAAATGATCACACCTTTATGCATGTCATGCTGACTCACTGCTTCCACTCGTCGTGCCTTCTCGTATCCTCGAACTCTTTATCAAAACTTACCATGTTTACGATGCGCTTCCCGACTACGAGCTGCCAATAACCTCTTACGGATAAGCTCCACCTATCCAGCCTCTTTGAACAATCTGAACCAACTATCGCACGCACTTTACATCGAATCGATCGATCGGCGATCTTACGCTTCATGACATAAAAAAGGCTCAAGCGGCGACAGAATCTTTGAAGCGGTAGCTATATAATACATACTCAACAAAGGCGAATAGTCCTGCTACCTGAAATCCAAACAACGGCGGGTGAATCGCACGAGACTGCTGAGTTCTGACAACACTGATAAAACTTCGGAAAAAGCAGTAGTAACGGGGCTCATGCGCCATAAGGTGAAGGTAGGCACCGTGCGCCTGACAACCTTCGAAATAATCGTCTACATGACTTACTCACAGAGTACGGTTTGACTAAGATAAGATGGTGACCTCATCCGCCGAGCTTCTGGTCGACGCGTCCACGAACTTCGTGCAATGGTTAACTAAACTGGGCTGACACCTCGTGACCCTAACACTGGCGGGACCACCGAGCTGACCCGCGCCCATACGGGCGGGTGCGACCAGCGCGCATGGCCTCGGCCCGGAAGCGCGCGAAAACACTAGCTCACGATTGGAACAATCTCGCTAATCACGTTACGAAAACCTAGCGGTCTTCTAAGCTCGACTACCTCTTTCGTTTCACGTCACTCGAGGATTCATCCCGAAAATCTCACGTATACTATGCACCTCGATAAGGGTCAAACACGAAATAATTCTTTTACCAAAGATGGCCTCGCCTCTAAGGTCTCTACGTATAATATTCTAAGGCTCGCTCTACATCCCCGATCTTACGGTTAACTAAAAAAATTCTAATCAGCTTTAACACCGTACTAGCAGAAAACAATACTTAAGATATTCGCGTCTTACTACATATAAATCTACAAGGGTTAGGATATGCACGTATCTACGCACTTCCACAGGTCGTTTTAATCAATCCATGCAGCCAGGCATGTATTGGGAAGGTGATGAACTATCAGCGATCTGAAGTGAGTCTCACATCGCCAACTCTGGTTGGACAATTTCATAAAATGGCCTGCTGGCCATAAGCAAAACAAGTTGTCACGAAGCCACGACCTCGCGATGACATCGACCACAGCCACAGAGGTGGGGTGGCCTCCTACAGCTAACACCCTTCTCTCCACTTGCCCAGATCATGGCGATGCGGTGGTGAGTCTTCTGCGCATCCTTCATCAGAACATTCCCTCGCCATTATGGCACAGCGGCCAAGTAAAACAAGCACCCGATAAAAAGCGGCATTTCGGGATGGCGCTGCCAGCTGTGAACAACGAGGAAAAAGCGAACCTGCAGAGGACACTCTGCCTTGGGCGGCGTATCTGTCTGCTAGGCGGTTCGCCTCGAGAGTTACAAATGATCACGCCAATCGGGCCTCTTACTGATCTTGTTTAATCTGCCGATCTCTACGTCTCTCGGCTGCCATAATCTGAGCATGGCCAGGGCTCGTTCTGTGAAGAAACTCTTGCAACCCTGCTTTAGATAATCATCAATATCCTTGGTATCTTGGTACGTAAAATACTCTGGCTGCCCGAATCCCTTGCTAATGCGGCGTCTCTTCGATCCATATTTTACGCTCACGTAGTAGGCGAAGGTCGGATGTCATGGCGCGATAGGAGCTGCTGCCGTTGTGCCAAACTCTGCTGCTGTGGCGGCGTCTCGAGAACTCCCGCGTGAAGCATCACGGTGATGATTGGGCGTGTGCCGCCAACTCTCTGAACTCCACGCGACTCGCCATTGCCTTGCCGCTACGGGCAGAGTTACTGGCGGCGGAGGCATCGGTAAGGAAAGGAATCGTTAGAGGGTCGACTTATAACCTGACTCTAAAGCGCGATCTCGAGTGAGAAGAATGAAACCTATCCTAAATATCCTATAGCCTCACGATTATTGGTGTGGTGCGCGGCAGATAATCGAACTACTAGATACGGTCTGTAGACACTTTCAGAGATTAAGCGCTCACGATACCCTGTTGTCACGACCCGTTCGGGCGTGGTAGTGCCTGCCGGCGCCCAGTAGTCATACATCGGAGAAATCGGAATATAAAACAACGAATGAAAGCAGTATAAATGAGACCTGATTTACGGGAAAAAGTTGCCTTTTCGGCATATATGTATATAAATACCCCAAAATGAGCGATTCATCCCAACCTTACAGGTCACAGGACCTCAGAGTTTAAAACAACGATGGCGGGACGGGGCGCCGTACCTGAATGCAAATATCTACAACGACGGGACCGTACCAAAATGCTAAGCCTCGGAGAAGCGGAGCTTTTCAGCGAAAGCGGTGATCCTAGAGCGGGGATCAGCGATGGGAGTACCTTTACTGCGGCGTGAGCGGCCCGAAAGTCGATCTGACGGTGCAGTATGGCGAAAATCGTAAATGAAATCATAGTAGTCTATACAAAGCGGGAGACATGTATGATAGCAAAACTTCTGATTCGCGATAATTAGCGATCCGCGTCGAGTCGAGGACTCGCGCCTCAAAGTCGTCATAAAGCCGTGCGGGGTAAATGCGAAGGCATGGCCTACTAAAACCCACGGTACAAACAAGGTCGTAAAGCGTATCATGAGATCTGTCTGAAGCCGTCATGATCAGGCGGCTCGCGCGATATCTAATGTCGCGTCTAGCCTGGGCGTCCGTAGCTCGCGTGGGCCACTCGATGGCGTGAGGTATTCCGCATCGGTAGCTTCTCCCGGCGTCTGGACTCGCCGTCGCGTAGCCGAAAAGCCGCGTGACCAGGGCGCACTAACACGGAACTCCGCGATTCCGCGCCGACATCTGAACTGCGTAAGGTATTCTCGAATCATAGGTCACTAGACGCTTTGAGTCTACCCGCGTCGGACGACAACCGGAATCATGGTGATATAATATTAACATAACAACTTATCGTTAAACAACCTAAGCCTGACAAGGAAAACCCGCTTTACCGAGCATCCGCAGATACTAACTCCGTAGCATCTAACATGTTTACTTATCAAGTCGACAAGAAAGTATTACAAGACTATCACAAATCAATACAATCAAGTTATTCACGCGAGGTACTTTACATTATGTTAACAAGTT
Source organism: Przewalskia tangutica (assembly GCA_029844215.1). Taxonomy (NCBI): domain Eukaryota; kingdom Viridiplantae; phylum Streptophyta; class Magnoliopsida; order Solanales; family Solanaceae; genus Przewalskia; species Przewalskia tangutica. The sequence continues at coordinate 35,047 of JAQGDG010000510.1, read as the reverse complement.
GGGTTTTTAGCCCCAAGTACTTCATGTATTACTCTTTTAAAAGATCAGTTTCTTTCATAAAGTCACACAATACAGTAGTATAAAAATAGAGTGATTATCTTTTGAAGTAAATCAGAACACTTCTCTTTGTAAAATCAAATAACAACATTCTTTTCCCAGCGCTCAAGTTTGCCTATTTTCAATTACTCGAGTTTCGTTTTGAAAGGTTTAGTAGTTCATAGTTTTAATCCTTTAAAACAATTTGAAAGCATATACCTTATGTGTGAGTAGGTTATTATTGTTCATAACAATCTTATTACAGCGACCGTGATCGGAAATGTAATATCATTTTGTCGTCTTAGCTCTATGCACGGATGGAAGTTTCTCTTGGTTTTAATAATGCTTTATTAGTCAAAACATTTCCACTTTATTAAGCCTCTTTGTGGTTTGTTCGACATTCATTACGATCGGTAAAACATCATTCCTTTTGAAAACCAAAAATACTATTTACTCATGAATGAGGTTTCACACTTTTTCACATTAGTATAATTAAGTCAAGTCTCTTATTTTCTTAAATCAATAAGTCATTCTTTTTATCACTCTTAAGCGGTTATACCTAACCCGTAAAGCTAGTATAACTCTTAGCTTTAAAACCAAGTGTTACTCTTAAAAGGTTTCTTAATTCTTTTGAACTACTTGATTCTTTTTATTCGGTCTTAAGTCAAAAGACATTGCGTACTTATTATTAGGGGTTAAGTCAGAAGACATTGCGTAATTATTATTCGATTAACAAGCGTCGTTTCTGCGTACTATATACATATTCTTTAAAATATCATGCTCGAGGATAGGAAGAATCACATACGCTTCTCGCGAAATCCACGCCAGTTGAATATATCGTATGAGAGAATCGACTATAACGATCAAATCGTCTGTCAGCGTCTAGTCTTGTCTGAACTCTAGCGAGAGGTTAGCTGATCTATGGACATTTGGGCGCAACTTCCTACAGGTGAGCTACTCGAGTCTCTTTGTGAAAGCAGTCACATGTAAGTCTGAGTTCTATTATTCTTCTTTTAAACCGCCTGCGTGATATCGGTTCGATTACATTCTTGATATCCTTACAAGTATTAATACTTATTCCTATACTTCTGATGCGTATATTCTAATTACAAAAGGAGGATAAGGTTATTTACCTCGGTAAGCCCAATAATATCCTAGATAAAAGTCGCTGAGCGAGGTTTAGCTCTGGTTATGCGCTCAGGTAGCTCGAAAACCTTAGAAGTTCTTGAACTGCACACACTAAGTACTAAGGGATTTGGGCTAGGGTATTTTGGGTATTATAACAATACTAGAAGGCAACTTTTCTACAGAGAGGGTAGATTTCGGCTAGGCTAGAGGGGATTAACCTCGGCTAAGCTTCTCGAAGGGGTGTGTTGGGCGAAAGGCTTAAGGGAGAGGAGAGGATTTTAGACTTGGAAAGTTTGTTTGTGGATGAAGAACTCTTCGTCACAAGAAGTATTTATAGGTCAGGGATGGCCAGATTATGCCAAGTGCAAGGCAAGTGTAAGGCCAAGATTTGGGCAAGTGTACTGTGACTTGCACAAATATCTACCCGACTCGAAGACAAAAATGGCTATCAATTCGTCCCGATGGATGCCTCGAGTCTATCGATTGGAGGTGACAAGTGTCTCCCTCCCGTTGGCCAAGTGTTTCGTCTCTCGGAAAAATCCATAAAATTAGAAATGACATGGCGGAATTTATCTACGCGAGTTGTGTAAAGCGTTTGAAATCGACAAGCGACTCTGTCGGGTGTTGTGCCTGAATAATATTCGACGAAGCCACGCAGGGGTGACACGTGTCGCCTCTGCTCGTCCGAAAATATTTCATCTTAGAAAATATCCACAATGGCCAAAATCTAGAAAACAAAGTGGGCCACAAAACCATAAATTTCTCCGTGGGCCTGGCGTGACCATTCAGAAAATAAAATTCCATAATTCTCTAATATTCCAAGTCAGAATACCAAATCACGGGTGTCACGACCGAATGCGGGCGTGTTGGTGCCTTACCGGCGCACCTAGTGATCTGATCGTCGAGAAAATCGTGGAAAGTAAAACATGAACATGAAATGAGAGATATTATAAATAAGCAGGCCAAAACCGTTGCCTTTCAACATATATATATAAAGACATTTGAACAATTCTGATCCTTACACCACACTTGTGGCAGTACTCTGAGACCTCAAGATTTATACAACAACTATGGCGGGACGGGGCCGCCGTACCACAGGCGTCTGAGAACACAGGACTCGGGTAGCATGCAAAGATAAGCCTCGCGGCCAGCGGAGCTTCCCAAGCTATTGAAATGAGATCCTAAGCGCGGGGATGCGAGCAATGTACTACACTGCGGCGTGAGCGGCCCCGAAGGAGAGTCGATCTGGCCAGTGCAGTATGTGGCTGTAAATCGTAAATGAAATCATAATAGTCTATATAAAGCGGGAGACATGTATGATGACCAAACTCTGATACATAACATATAACGATTACGTCAGTCGGGGACTCGCGCCTCAATTATCACTCGTGCAGTGGAATTTCTTCCTCTTGGCGGTTATGATATAACAATACGAAAGTATCACATGAACACGAGTCCCGGCGCATGTCATAAAAACCGTCTGAGACAATACTTCTACGGATCCGGCCGTACCAATGTCTGATACAACCCTGAACCGCGAAGTTGACGGGGCAAGTCACGGGCGACTACGAATACCAGCGGTCGCGTAGGTGGCCGGGGAAATCTGGTGACCGCCGGGTACGGGCCGTATCGCGAGACCGTCGCTCTGAGCAGGGCAAGTGCGAGGGCTAACTACGGTACCAGGCGAATCAGCCACGAGGCGGGGCAATCTGGCGAACCACCGGGTACGAGCGAGCGATGAAACCTCGTGTAGGCTAGTCCGTGGAATAACATGTCAGCGGGCGTACGAGTGGAATTTTCCGTCGGCTGAGTGCGTCGAAGTAAGTCCTCGACGATCCGGCGGCACTCGTTGAGAGGCGGTTATATAGAACACCATTTGCACAACAAAGGCTATCAGCAGGCGTAAGCAAGCTACACGACAAGCATAGGCAAGTTACCGCTGACAAGCATAGCCGCAAGTTACCTGACTGAAGTACTTTCGTTTTATGCCAAAGTCAGGGTTTTAACCTAAAGTACTACGTCGTTAAATTCCTTTTAAAGAGATCCATTCCTTTTATAAAAGTCACCCGATACGTAGTATAAAAATAGAGTGACTTACGTCTTTTAAGCAAACAAAAACAACTTCTCTTATTAAAGCCAAGTTTCCACGTTTAAAACCGATGATAAAAACGCTTTTGTTCTAAAGTCGTTATAACCAACTTCCCAAATTTATTATAACAACAAGTTTTAAAACATTTTAAGACAACACAATGCCTTTCTTTTCCCTAAAGTTCCGGTTGCCTAATATTCATTACCTGAGTCTCTTTTTAGAAAAGTTTCATAGTTCGATATCTTAATCACTTTTTAAAACTATTGAGTAACATATGCCTTATATGAGTGTAGGTTATTCTTATTCATAATCAATCTTATTAAGCGACCATGATCTAGGAAATGTAATATCATTTTGTCTTATCTTAGCTTACATGCGGATGGAGTTTCCTACTTGGTTTTAATAATGCTTCATTAGTCAATACATTTTCCTTTTATTAGCTTATTGCGATGGTTTGTCGATACGTTACGATTTTGAAATCGATAAAACGATGTAAGTAGTTATACCTAACTTCCCACAAAGCTAGTATAACGTAGCTTTCAAAACCAAGTACTACTCATTCTTTCAAAGCGATTCATAAATCTTTTGAACTCTTAAGTTCTTTATTAACACATATCAAGCCGGTTATTATTCAAATCGATTTACGCTTTTTAAAAAAAACCACAAGTATTTGCTTATCCACATAAAGCTATTATAACTTCCCGTAAAGCGTTATAACGCTTTATGTTTTAAACCCATCAAATACATTTAGCGCGTATGCGTCTAGTACTACATAGTTCACGTATAATGCTAGAAGAGATAGGAAGAGGTTCACGTACCTCGCGGCAGTATCGACTAATGTAGCGCTCAAGTACAAACGTCGGCTACTCCTTAAGCCACGTAGATTGCACCACGTAGTACTTGAACCTATAAGGCCACAAAGTGACGCATTAACATCTAGAACTTCGTCGTTTCATATTGAGAAAATTAGTGACCCCGCTGCGGCGTGAATCATCTACATCGGCGGCTACGAAGCCCGAGGGGTTAACAAATCTAACGGGCGTGTACAATTCTACTCACGGTAATACTGCAAGTCTCGTAATGCGAGTCTATGTATTCTGATTCGGTTCACTTCTTAAAATTAGGGCTTAAGTCGCGAGACATTGCGTAAGTATTGTCGGGCTTAAGTCAAAAGACATTGTAGGCGAACTACGTTCGGTACTAACCAATATTCATTCTATATATAGTATGCTTCAACTATATATTTCTCTGATCATGTAATTTCCAATTACAATAGAGACAAGATATTTACCTCGATAAGCCCAAAATTATCCAAGTTTAATGTCGCTCACGAGCAGGTTTAGCTCGGCTCAGGAGTGCTCGATCGCTCGAGAAACCCTTAGAAGTTCTCTGACTTACATAACCAACTACGGGTGAAGATTCCCTTAGGGTTTACGTTTTGTGGCTAAAGGAAGTATAATAGTATTTTACGGCTTTTGTATAAGTGTAACCTTGGGAATACTACAAGGTATTTGGGCGAGTATTTGGGCATTATATGAATACTAGGAGAGTATTTCTATACCACAAAGGGGGTGTTTATCTGAGACAACTATGCTAGGGGGTGCCCAAACAAAACACCTGAGGAGGGGGGTGGCTCTCGGCCAAGGGCTCTCGAAAGGGTGGAGGGCTTTGGGCGATTTTAACTCGAAGGGAGAGATTTCAAGACTTGGAAAATGATTTTTGGATGAAGAAGTTCATCAACTAAGGTATTTATAGGTCAAGCAATAGCCAACCAATGGCCAAGATCAAGCCAAGTGTTAGGCAAGTGTAGGGCTAGGATCGAAGCCATGTGCACCTTATCCGTCTACCGCGTGACTTGCCTGAAATATCTACCTAACCATGCCGCGCCGTCCCACTGCCCGAGTCGGCTCGAGAGCGATGTGAGGTGACACTTGTCACCCTCGTTAGTCCAAAATGTTCGTCTCTCGGAAAAATCAAAAATTATAAATGACATAGCGGAATTTTCCTCGTAAGCTGTGGAAGCGTTTAGTCGAGCGACTCTTTCGCACTTGTGTACAAATTTCGAAACTAGCCAACTTTAAGGCTCAAATTATAATAAATGCGCTCACGTACATACTGCGGAAATCACGGGTATAACATTCTCCCCTCGCCAGAAACATTCGTCGAATGTTCCTTCCAAACGGATAACGATAAAGTTCTTCTAACCCGATTTACGGGCGCTGGCCACGAACTAACCGCGTACTCTTCCTTAAGGCCATTCCGGCCTTCACGATCTTACACGGTCGAACATATCCACGAACTTCATCGATGGTCATCAAAACTTGGGCTAACACCAGTGACCTACCTCTGGCGGGACGCGGTGACCCAGCGCCAATCAGGGCTCTGGGTTGACCACCGCCGCCCTCGACCCGACCTCAGTCACGCCAACTCTCTAGTTTCTTGGTCGAACAATCTTACCTCTACGTCATGAAAGCTACACTTCCGTTCCACACTACCGGGGACTTTGTCACACAAAGCGTTCTGAGCATAAAATGCACTCAGACAGGATCACTTGCAAAATACGGTACTCAAAGCGACCTTACATCTAAGGTCTCAGTGTAATATTCTATGATTTATCATTTCTACTTTGAGATTACCCTTTTCTTCTTGACGGGGTTTCTAAATCACATTTTAGCACAAAGCTATCGAACATAACACTAAACACATCATCAACATCAGTCTGATATAAGTCTACAGAGGGTTAAGGATATGCGCGAAAATAGGCGGTTGAAGGCCCTAAGGCTGAGAACTCAGCGCGACCTCTGCAGGGGCTGTAGGTGTGCGAGCGTCTGCTGGCTATGGAAGGTGAAGAACCATGTTGCTCTAGTAGTCCATGCTATCTACCCGATTGCTACCCACAGTGGACGATCTCTTGCCAGGATAGCCTGTTGGCGCAAAAATAACAATCTCGAGTCGATCTGACCACTGCACTTATGAAGTTTTCCTGGCGGCCACGTTGAGACAAGGGCAGCCTGCATCCGTGAGCACTCCTGCTCGCGAAAATCGAAACACGGAGCCACGGCTGCTCAGAATATCCCAAAGGTCCAGAAGTGGAGACCACTCTGTCTTGGTGGAAGCGCATGCGGCTTTCTTCTTTGGGCGGTCCGCCTCGAAAGTCACCAAAGGACCACTTGCGGCCCTCGCCTGCGACCACCAGTCATTGGTCGATTTATCCGCTCGCCGCGTCAGTGCATACGCTGCATGCGAGCGATGTCGTGCGGTGAAGAAGCTACGAACAACTCGGCTAGGTGATCGTCGAGCCTGTAACCGTCGGTGCACTCGATCCTCCGTACTAGCTACAGCGGGGGCGTCACAGGGCTAATGGTCGAACTACATTGTACTCCCGAGCGTCGCGCGGATTACGTAACACCAAAAATCTATGTGCGAAACCTCGCCGTGGAAGCGAGAATGTCTGAAAGGCCTGCGAGGCTTCGTCCCAAAAATTTGGAAGTCGTACTCTCCCTGGACAGCTCCGAATCAAACCGATCGATTGTGGTATCACGCGGTTGATGTGAACCTAGGACCGCGGCTCGGTCTCGATGCCTTGATTACTCGCGTGATCGTGGCGTCGGATGAACTCCTGCGGATCATCCTCGGGCCTCGACCCGTAAAACTCTGGCGGCGACTCTGACTCAGAAAATCCGTAGCCTCGAACTATCGATCTAGGGTGAACGGCGGGTATTCTTGGAGCTGCTGCGTCCGGCTATCCTCAAATCAGCCTGACCACGGCCGTCGCCCGGCTCGCTTGTGACTCGTATCCTGCTGCTCGATGCGGGGCGGAGGCTGGCTCAGTCTTGTGGTCTCTGCATTGCTCTACTCGCGGCTTCTCCTGCCTTGCCATACAGGCGGGTTGCCTCTGCGGAGGCATAAGCGGTAAAAGCGAAGTATGTCGGAGAGGTCGATCTTATCACCTGACTACATGGCGATCTCGAGAATGAGAAGAATGAAACCAATCCTAAATGTCCTGCGACCTCGATTATAGATGTGGTGCACAAGTCGATAATCAAATCGCGACGAACGAGACGCGTGGTAGTGCACTACACAGGCACACGGTAGTCATCACATCGAGAAAAATCAGCGGAACGTAAATCAACAACATAAAATAGTGATATAAACAATAATGCTGAAAACTTGCCTTTGGCATATATATAACAACAATTCTTTCAGCGCTGAGCAGTTTAATCCTTTTTACAAACCACGCTTGCAGCGGTACTACAGGGCTCTGCGAATGATATGACAATACCGGGGCGAGGGCCGTCCTTCCACGAATGCACCTGCAACGGGGACTATGCGAACAAGCCTCGGAAGCGGAGCTTTCCCAATATTGAAGCGTGACCACTAGGAGGCGAGGATCAGCGGTGTGGCCACCGCGGCGTAAACGCGGCCGGCCCAAGAAAGTCGATCTGGCCAGTAAGTAATGTGGCCGAAAAATTGTAAATGAAATCATAGTAGTCTATAAAGCGGGGAGACATGTATGATAACAAAACTACGATTCCTGATAAACAGCGGTCATATCAAATCGAGGACTCGCGCGCCAAGTCGTCGCTCGGAAATATAGCGATGGGTCTGCGCCCATGACATCAATCATGCGTGGAATACGGCCGCTGCCGTGTTTATGATATAAAGCACGAAGGAACAGCATGAACACGAGGTCCCACATGCCGTAATAAAGCCGTGCGGGGTAAGTGCGAAGGCATGGCGTACTGCCATGTGACAAGGTCGTGGCTGTATCGTAAGATGCATGCAGGCCGTCGCGTGATCAAAGGCGGCCAGCTTGCGCGTTATCTAATGTCGCGGCGTCTAGCCACCGGAACTCAGCGACTCGCGTGAGGCCCGATCTCGTCGGCCGCATGAGGTATTCCGCATCGGTAGTGTCGCGACGATTAGGGGCAGTGACTAGTGCCTTCAGGCACCAGTAGCCATCATCGGAGTAACCGGCGGAAATATAAAACAAGGCGGAAACATAGTAAAAGCGAAGCGGTTTATCGGTGAAAATTGTTATACCCGTAGTTCGGTATATAGGTGAGGATGTCGTGCGAGAATCGTGAGAAATTTTGGAAAGAAAGAAAGATGTGATTTTTCGGCCGAAAAGTTTCCGGTTTTGTGAAGAAAAGGTTAGTTAATGGGAATTGGATTCCCGGTTGGTATTTGGACCGTGGAATATTAGAATTATGGAATTTTATTTAGGAATTGGTCACGTGGGGCCGGGAGGAATTCTGGTTTTGTGGGGCCAGCTTTGTTTTGAGATTTTGGCCTTTATGGATATTTTGGAAGATGAAATATTTTGGACGAATAGGAGGCGACACGTGTCACCCCTGAGGTGGCCTCGTAAGCAGAAATTTGCTAACATGGCGAGACAGTGGCCTTGTCTTGCTAGATATTTAATGTGGACAAGTGGCGAAGTCTTGCTAGATATTTTGTGTGGACAAGTGGCTTGTGGGACCACACACTTGTCCCCAATCTCAATCACACACTTGCCTTCATCTAGCCATTGGTTGTCTATATATGCACCTTAGTTGATGAAAACTTCACCTTAACCATTTCAGACAAGAAATTCCCTCCCTTCTCCTTGACCTTGCTCTCGTTTTTAGCCCATTTCTTGACCTAAATTTGTCCAACAATTCTTAAACTCTCAAGTGTTCTTCCCTAAGGTGTTAGGAAGATTGTGTACAAGAGTTGGAAAAGATTTCACCCACAACCTTATTGTTCATGCCTTGGCGAAACTTACTAGTTGGAAACCTAAGTGTTCTTCACTTTTGGAGTTAGTTCTTGAAGAGAAGTTGGTTAGGAGCTTACATGGGTTGCTTGTAGCGGATTGGGCGTAAAGATTTGGAGCTAAGACTTTGCTTGGAGCGACGTTAAGTTCTTGGATAATTTTGGGCTATTTGAGGTAGTAAACCTTAACCTCTTTGTGAATTGGTCATTATACATATATTATAAGTATATTATGGAGTATATAATATATGGAGTAAAGTTTGGAAAGTTGGATCTTGTTAACTTGTTAAAAGAAAAGATTGGCCGTTTGCCGTTAAAATGGTAAGCGTATCTTACTTGTGAAGAAGTAATTAACAAAGTAACTATAACTTATATTAAGATGGAATATAAGTTGGATGACTAATGAAGTAATTGGATAAGTAAAATGGACAAAGTTGGCCAAGGACTGACTTAAATTGTATTTACTTTGGTGTATTACTTTAGATGATGTTACTTTGGGTGTATTTACTTTGGGCGGTATTTACTTTGGATAGTATTTACATTTACATTAGGGGAAGATTGTTCAATCGCGTTCCGTTTGGGCGTGTGATCCTTTTAATTATTGTATTGTTATGAAGGCGTGATAGTAAGCAGCGTTACCGTTTGAAGCGCGTAATCCTTCTTTTACTTGTTGTTATTATGGGCGTGATAGTAAACGCGTTCAGTTTGGGCGTGTAATCCTTCTTTATGTTGTTTAATTATCACGCCTTATATATATATATATAGTATATATATTCACGGTTATTCGACCTTGGAAAAGATGAAAAAGTGAGTAAAAAGCAGGAAGTGCTTAGAATTTTCAGTAGAATTAGAGGGCTTTTTATTGGTATAAGTCTTGAATGGTGAGAAGGTTTGATAAAGTACTATGGCCGTTTTAGGAGTGGGTACTCGTGTGGCGTGATCTACTTGGCTTAGGAGTAGCGAAGCGGGTTGAAGTACTTGGGCGTTTTGCTATTAAATCGATAATCGTCGCGGTATGTGAACCTCTTCCTATCTTTTCTAGCATGATTGTTTGTGAACTATGTAGTGCGGTGAGCGTCATGTGCTAAGTGATTTGGTTGGTTTAAAACATAGGGTGTTATAATAGTTTTATGGGAAGTTAGTTATAACGACTTTATGTAGGTAAAAGAATGGTTTATTGATTGTAGAAAGTTAAGAGACTTGATCTTGAAAGATAGAGACTTGACTTATACGACTTGATTTTTGAAAGTTAAGAGACTTGATCTTGAAAGATAGAGACTTGACTTAGTTTGACTTGTTATGAATTTTGTTAAAATGTTGTAAAAACCTCGTTAGCGAATAATGAGTAGTTGGTTTTAAAAGAATAATGTTTCTTGATTTGGAAATGAATTAAGTATCGAACAAACCATTGCAAGCGTTAATAAAGGAAATGTATTGACTAATTGTTATTAAAACATTAGAAACCTCCGTGCGTAGAAGCTAAGATGAGACAAAATGATATTACATTTCTGAATCATGGTGCTTTTATAAGATTGTAATAGACAAGAACAACCTCTTTCACACATAAGGCATATGTTTCTCAAATTTGTTTAAAGAGAATTATATTCTTAAGTGATTAAAACTATGAACTCTGAAACCTTTCGAAAATGAGAAGCGAGCATTTGAAATTAGGCAAACTTGAGCGTTTGGAAAATAATGTGTTACTTGATTTTCTGAGGAAGTGTTTTAGTTTACTTAAAGATAGTCACTCTATTTTTATACTCACGAACATTGTGTGACTTTTGTGAAAAGCGTATCTTTTAAAGAGTTAATGTATGTAATACTTTAGAATTCGAGCAGGATTTTAGCGTAAAATGATAGTACCTTAAGTTGTGTGTAACTTGCACTTACTATGTTTGCATGTGATAGTCTTGTTGTGCAAGTACTGTATTTTACTCGACTACCAGTTCATGGGATGAACCGGGAATGTATTTCACCCGACTACGCGTTCGTAGGATGAGCGGAATGTATTTCACCATTCTACGCGTTCGTAGGATGAGCGGGAATGTATTTCGCTTCACTCGGCTACGCGTTCGTAGGATGAGCGGGAATGTATTCTCACTCGACTACGCGTTAGTAGGATGAGCGGGAATGTATTCACTCGACTCTGGCGTCCGGCCGGATGGACCGGGAAATGTATTCCATCCATTCAGAGTTCGTAGAGATGAGCGGGAGAATGTATTCCGCGCGTTTCTATCTGGGTCCGTAGAGATGGGCGAGACGTATTATCGTATCCACATGGTTTTGTACCTGGGCTAGGCGGTGAGGAAGGGATTCCACGGGCGTGAGGATGACTTTGAGGCGTGAGTCACGACTTGACATAGCTGCTTTATGTTATGGTGTAGTTTGGTTATAAATACATATCTCTGTTTTATATAAGCTGTTATGATTTCATTTCTGATATTTTTGATTTCGCATACTTGGTACTGTTATGCGACCTCGCCCGGAGGCTGCGTTAATCTGTGAGTAGAGTACATCGGTTGTGGATCCTCGCTCATAGGATCACGCAGTTCGGTATTAGGAAACCCCGTTTCTCAGGAGCTTATCTTTTGGTATGTTACCAAGTGCAGTAGGTTCTTGTACATTGGGGTATGGCGAGGCCACACAATGTCCGTCATAGTTATTATCCTTCTTAGAGTACTGTAATCTTGTTGTGGCGAGTTTGTAAAAAGGATAAGCTATTGGGTTTATGAATATATCTGAAGGCAAGCTATTTTTGGTTGCTTTGTTTATTTATCATGTCTCTTGTTTCATGTTTATGTTTTTATTTCGTGATTCTGCGATGTTGTATCATGAGGTGCAGGGTAAGGCACCCGATCCACGGGCCGGTTAGTCGTGACAAAAAGTGGTATCAGGCGATTAGTCACCGGAAAGTGTCTCTGGGGCAGACCGTGTCTAGTATTGGAAGTGCTTGATTATCGGTGTGTTGTGCCACGTCTATAATCAGGAGGCTGCCGGACATTTAGGATTAGTTTATTCTACTCTGCCTACGAGATCGTGCCTTAGAGGCATGTATGTTATAAGTTGGACTCCTACAGCGTATTCTTATGTGCGATTTGTATGCCTGCACGCATGAGAGCAATGGGGGCCCGAAGAGCGAGCGGCCGTAGGAGGCTATGAGTAAACACGGAGGTTCTGCAGGCTGACCCGGTCGTTACACGAATAGTGCTTGAAGCGGCGAGTTTTGCGGCGCGCCGCCGGCGGAGTTGGGAAACGCGGCGATGTTTCTGGCGAGACTCTGATACACGAGCCTCGATCCTGACTGGAAGCAGAGATGAAGATCGAAGTACAAGGAGATGGCGATTCTGCGGCGGCGGTCGTGGCGAAATATGAGAGAAAGCTGAATCGTGATTCGATCGATAGCACCGTAGATTCGCCCCGGCGAGGAGCGATTTGAGACTACGAGGACTTTACGAGGAGTTGTAACGCCCGATTGTTCATGGATCGGGCGAGATGACCCTCGAGGAGTTTATCAAGCAGCTTCAATGGATCGTAAAGGTGATCCGAGTCTGAGGCGACGGTCGGTGGTATTAGGTTGCATCATTTGCGTGATCTGCGATCGTGGTTTGATTCATGGGGAGCTTGTCTGAGAACATGCGCTCCAGCGATTTAGGCGATTCTCGAGGCATTTCTTGCACATTTCTTGCCTCGCGAGATGAGAGAGGGCTCGGTGACAAATTTTTTGACATTAAGGCGGTAGGGGCGTGCGGTTAGAGAGTCTGACGTGGAGTTTTATTTCGTTGGCTTTCGGTATGTCCACGCCCATAGTGACGATGGAGAACGAGTGCCGCCGGCTACGTCCGCCGGGCTCGATGATTGCTTGCCCAGCGGAGCTTGTTGGGTGTAGCTCTTAAGCGGGCATGGGCGTTGCCAGCGTCTGCGAGCTCGTTGCGCTTGGATGTGAGAGACGCGGAGAGGTGACGGAATGGCCAAGGATCGTCCCGGCCGAGAAGAAGGCGGAAGCAGCCGAGTCACTTTGGTAACTTGCGAGGCGGACCCACGCCAGTCGTGGCGAGCTAGTTATGCACGCTTCGCCCGGCCACGAGTGGTCCTCCGCGATCGCCGGGGCGTTCGAGTATTCGGGGCCCAGTCGAGGGCTCGAGAACCCAGTTCGCCAAATATCGTGAGTTCTAGCCGGCGGATTCGTATCCCTGCCGGTGTGCCGCGATGTGGCGGCGTCGTCGGGGAATGTCATCTTTTCTGCGGTCAACTTTGTTTCCACTGCGGCCGTCGCGGGAGCCATGTAGGCGACGGAGAATGTGCTTATAGGAGAGTACGCAATGGCGTAGCCTGGCTCTACAGGATCGATGTGAGTTCTGTGTGTAAGCCAGCCTGCCCGGTTATCACGTACTGCGGTGAGCCTATGATTAAGTGAAGCGGTAGATGCGAGGTATATCGCCTTAACCCTCACAGAGTTTGTTCTTGCGCGATATGATGATCTTATTATTGTGTGCTATTAATCACGGATAGCATTGTGTTAAGTATAACCAGAGAACATGACTAAGTTGAAGAGAGGTAAGTTTGGGGTCGTGGAAGGTGTGTGAACCTTAGAATATTATAAGTGGAGACCTTAGATGCGAGGCCGTCTTGAGTAAAAGATTTGTTTACGATTGACCTTTGTCGGAGTGCATAGTATATCGGGTAAAAAAAAATTGTGTGATAAGTCCCTGAGTGGTGTGAATTATATAAGGATAGTTATGATAAGAAGACCATTTAGGTTTGCGTAACTTGATTAGTGAGATTGTTCGGATCGGAGAACTAGCAAGAGTTTAGCGCCGGCAAATGGGTGGGTTGAGAGCAGGTTGTGTGTCAACCCGCGGCCGGTTTAAGGGGTGAAATTCGAGTTCGAGGGTGGTCAGCGAGTGGTAGATCCGCCGAGTGCTAGACGAGTTTAGGTAACGTCAAATGCGGGTTACGTGGATCGTTCGACCCAGTCCGGATCGTGAAGGCGAATGGCCTTAGAAGTAAATTAAAGCTAGTGGGGCTGTTGTGAGATAAGAAATGATTCCTCGTTGGCTTGGATTTGAGTTTTGCTTGCATGTTATATTACGGCCATTGGTGGCGTGATCGGTTTGTAAGTATAGTAGTGAAGACTATCTGCAAGCCATGAGAGCGAATGCGTTTGGAGACTTAGAATGAACGATTGGAGCGAATGTTTCTAAGAGAGAGGAAGAATGTTATCACCACTGAAGTAGTTCGGTATATAGGTGAGGATGCGCACGTGCGAGAATCTGAGCGAGAATTTACTGGAAAGAAGAAAGATGTGATTTTTGGCGGAAAAAGTTTCGGTTTTGTGAAGAAAAGGTTCGTTAATAGGAATTGGATTCCCAGTTTGAGTATTTTGGACTTAGTGGAATATTAAAATTATGGAATTTTATTTAGGAATTGATCACGATGAGGCCCAGGGGAGGAATTCTGGTTTTGTAGGAGCCAGCATTTTGAATTTTGGCCTTTATGGATATTTTGGAAGATGAAATATTTTGATGACCCGAATAGGAGGCGACACGTGTCACCCCACCAGGTGGCCTCGTGGCCGAGAATTTGCTAACAAGTGGCAAGGCAGTGGCACTTGTCTTAGCTGGAATATTTATTGTGTGGACAAGTGGCGAGTCTTGCTTTGGAGATATTTTGTGGACAAGTGGCTTGTGGGACCAGCGTGACTGACTTGTCCCCGAATCTGATCACACAACTTTGCACATACGTAAATCACTAGCCATTGGTTGTCTATATATACACCAGTTGATGAAAACTTCCATGACTCAACCATTTGAGACAAGAAATTCCCTCAAGCTGCCTCACTTGACCTTGCTCGTTTTTAGCCCGTTTCTTGGCTTTAGAATTTGTCAGCCATGATTCTTAAGCTCTCGAGTGTTCTTCACACTAAGGTGTTAGGAAGATTGTGTACCAAGAGTTGGAAAGATTTCCACACTTCACAACCTGTTATTCGTAAATGCGCTTGGCGGGGGGAAGGCACTTACTAGTTTGGAAACCACAAGTGATGCTTAGCTTTTTGCAGGTTGGTTCTTGAAGAGAAGTTGGTTAGGAGCTTACATGGGTTGCTTGTGGCGGATTGGGCAGTAAAGATTTGGAGCTAAGACTTAACTTCAGGCGACATTAAGTTCTTGGATAATTTTGGGCTATTTGAGGTAGTAAACCTTATACCTCTTTGTTCAATTTGGTCATTATAAATTATATTATAAGTATATTATGGAGTATATAATATATGGAGTAAAGTTTGGAAGAGTTGGATCTTGTTAGCTTGTTAAAGAAAAGGATTAATAGTTTGCCATTAAAATGGTAAAAGCATTATCTTACTTGTGAAGAAGTAATTAACAATGCTTTACCTGCTTAACTTATATTAAGATGGAATATAAGTTGGATGGTAATGAAGTAATTGGATAAGTGAATGGACAAAGTTGGCGAGGACTGACACAAAATTAGGTGTATTTACTTTGAATTTGGTATATTTACTTTGGGCCGATATTTACTGCTGGTATGTTACTTTGGGCGGTATTTACTTTGGTGCGTATTACATTTTACATTGAGGAAGATTGTTCAATAGCGTTCCCGTTTGGGGCGTAATGATCCCACTTTTTAATTATTGTATTGTTATGAAGGCGTAGTAATGGCGCGTTACACCGTTTGGGCGCGTAATCATATATGCTACTTGTTGTTTATTATGGGCGTGATAGTAAACGCGTTACACGGATTTGGGCGTGTAATCCCACTTCTTTATGTTGTTTAGTTATTCGCCTTGCCATATATATATATATAGTATATATAATGCACGATTATTCGGGCCTTGAGAAAAAGATGAAAAAGTGAGTAAAAGCGGGAAGTGCTTAGATTTTTAGTAGGGTGGGGGCTTTTATTGGTATAAATCTTGATGGTGAGAAAGGTTTGATAAAAAGAAATACTATGACCGTTTTAGGAGTGGAGTACTACGTGTGGCGTGATCTACTTGGCTTAGGAGTGGCGAAGCGGGTTGGAAATGCTTGGGCGTTTGCTGTTAAATCGATAATGCGTCGCGGTATGTAGTATCTTACTATCTTTTCTAGCATGATTGTTTGTGAACTATGTAGTCGAATGCGGTAGGCGTCACGTAACTAAGTGATTTGGTTGGTTTTAAAACTTGTAGGGTGTTATATGGATAGTTTATGGGAAGTTAGTTATAACTTGACTTTATGTAGAGTAATAAGAATGGTTTATTGATTGTAGAAAGTTAAGAGACTTGATGTCTTGAAAGATAAGAGACTTGACTTATACGACTTGATTTTGAAAGTTAAGAGACTTGATGCTTGAAAGATAAGAGACTTGACTTAGTTTTGACTTGTTATAGAATTTTGTTAAAATGTTGCAAAAACACCGTTCGCGAATAATGAGTGAGTTTGGTTTTAAAAGAATAATGTTTTTCTTGATTTGGAAATGCCAAGATTAAGTGCTCCAGACAAACCATTGCGGCGTTAATAAAGAAATGTATTGACTAATTGTTTATTAAAACCGGTAGAAACCTCCGTTCTGCATGATTAGATGAGACAAAAATGATATTACATTTCCTAGATCATGTTTGCTTTTATAAGATTGTAATAGGCAAGAACAACTACTCATTTCGCAGCATAAGGCATATGTTTATAAAATTTGTTTTAAAGGAGAATTATATTCTTAAGTGATTAAAACTATGAACTCACGAAACCTTTCGAAAATGAGAAGCCTTGAGCATTTAGAAATTAGGCAAACTTGAAACGTTTGGAAAATAATGTGTTTACTTGATTTTTACTGAGGAAGTGTTTTAGTTTGTAAAAAGATAGTCACTCTATTTTATACTCCCGAACATTGTTGTGACTTTGTAGAAAGAAGCGATAATATCTTTTAAAAGAGAGTTAATGTATGTAATACTTTAAGTTCGAGCAAGGATTTTGGCGTAAAATGATAGTACATAGCTTAAGTTGTACCTGTAACTTGCCTATGTTTGCGTGTATTAGCCTTGTTGTGCAAGTACTTTGTATTTTGCTCGACTCTTAGGTTCATGGGATGAACCGGAGATATGTATTCACCCGACTCTACGCGTTCATAGGATGAGCCAGGGAATGTATTCGCCCAAGGCTATTTTGGCGTTAAGTAGGATGAGCGGGAGGATGTATTTCACTGTTACTGCGTTAAGCAGGATGAAAGCGGGAATGCCTATTCCACTCGACTCACAGCGTTACGCCAGGATGAGCGGGGAATGTATTCACTTTCGACTACGCGTCCGTAGGATGGGCCAGGAAATGTATTCCATCCGACTCTGAGAGTTAGCGGGATGGGCAGGAATGTATTCCTGGCGTTTGCGTTTCTATCTTTGGGTCCGGCGAGATGGGCGAGAGCGTATTATCGTTATCCATGGTTTGTACACAGGCTAGCACGCGATGAGGAAGGAGTTCCCACACGGGCATGAGGGATGACTTTGAGGGCGTGAGTCACGACTGACATAAGCTGCTTTTATGTTATGAGTGCATGGTTTAGTTATCATCTGTATGTCTGTTTTATATAGTATTATGCCGTTTACGTTTCTGATATTTTTGATTTCACATACTTGGTACACATTGTCTTGACCTCAGCCCGAGTACTGCGTTCATCACCCAGCGAGTAGAAGTACCTCCGGTTGTGGATCACCGCTCATGGGATCACGGTTCAATGCGTGTTAGGAAACCCGTTTCTCGGAGAGCTTATCTTTTGGTATGTTACCACAGTGCATGTGGAGTTCTTACATGCATTCGAGGTATGTGGCAGGCGCTGTCAGTCATAGTTGTGTCGACTTCTTAGAAGTACATGCAAATCTTGTTGTAGGCGGAAGTTTGTAAAAAGGATAAGTATTGGGTTTTATGAATATACTCTGAGAAGGCAAGCCCATTTTTGGTTGGCATGTTTATTTATCATGTCTCTTGTTTCCATGTTTATGTTTTTATTTCAGGCGATTATACTCACGATGTTGTATCATGAGGTGCAGGAGTAAGGCACAGTCAGACCGGTTAGTCGTGACAAAAATCTTGCCTTTGGCGTAGCCTAAATAACTCGAAGTTTTCTGCGATTCTGTCCCCATTTGTACAATAATTTTCTGATACAGGAAGTAAACAACTATGGCGGGGCGGGCCCGCCATTACCTATTGTACAAAACTATCTGTCTGAGAGGTCATGCAGTAGAGCCTCGGAAGATGGAGCTCGGCACGGCGCCAGATCTGAGATGTGGATCCCCAGCACACCTTGCCTGCGGCGACGGACCCACGAAGAGGAATTCGATCACAAACAATTACCAAGTATGTGAAACTATAAAATTACTTAAATGAAATCAAGTGGCCCTTCTCTTGCGAAATACAATGGTTAATTTGCGCTAGTGCCTTCGCAGTAATAGCGATGTGGAGAAAGCGCCAACGGAGTGCAGTCTGAGCGCGGGCTGGTCAGCAAGGCCAGCCATGCGCGCCGTATCGTTCTGGAGTGCCTGGTCTGAACTTTCGCCAGTCATCGGTCGCCTGCTTGGACCGCGGTATTCACCGCGCCGGGGGCAGCCAACCGGCATCCGCTAGGCTCCGCGCGCATAGCCTCGAAAGACCCGCGTAGTCTCAGCGGACGCGTAGGAATCCCCGGCGTGGTAGATGCGAATGTCCGATCACGGAGCATGCAGCTGCTCATAGTCTCGCGGACGCGTAGGCCGTATAGACCAGCGTCGAGCGAAGCCCTCATTATAATGGTCGAGGGTAGGTGATGCAATAGCGATTACAGCGGACTTAGGTTAGCAACGTAAGCCTGCAAAGAATGACCACTTTACGAGCGTTACAAGGCGCTGCCACGAGGTAGCATCATGTATGTCTGCTTATCAAACAATCTTACTACCTTAGAAATCAATCTGGCTTTTATAAACGAGCAAATGCATGATTCCTTTTTATCCTTCTTAGTTATTGCCTGCCAACTTCCCAATAAAGCTAGTATAACTCTTGAAACTTTTGTTTTAAAAACGATTATTTATCTTACATTAAAAATGATTCGATAATCAGCTTTGAAATCATTTCGATTAACATTATTATGAGCTTCAAGCGAAATGGCGTTCTTTTTAGTAAGTATTATTGAGGCTTAGCTTTAGTGAGGGCGTTCTTGAGTATGTGTCGGATAGCACGTGTCGTCTCACAGGTACTATATATATTAATAAAATATCGTAGCTTAGGAAGAATCAGCATACGCCTGGTAGCTCCCTGCCCGATTAGCAGATATGTAAAGCGCGAGAGAGAGTCCAGCTATAATAGTCACGGGCGATACATCAAAGTCTAGACTACTGCAAGAAGGTCATTCTAAAGCGAGGAGGTTCATAATCCCTACGGAGAAAGTCGGGCGTGTGACCTGCCGTTGAGAGGCACATGTGAGTACTCACGTGAAAGCAATTGCACATGTGAGTATGGTTGAATTATTGTTCTTTTGAAGCCTTGCTTCTTGTGATAGCGAGTCAATTACACATTCTTCCAATACTATTACAAGTGGTTATACTTGATAGCATATACCTGCGATTATATGTTACTGCACAGTATAAAAGAAGGGAATTCGTTTATTTACTGCTCGGTAAGCCCAATGATATCCTAGATAAAAATCGCTGCACTGACGGAGCTCCAGCTCTCACTAAGTTATCTGTTTCCAGATAGCTCGAGCATACCTTAGAAGTTCTTCCCTTGACTTCTGCTAAGTACTAAAGGGATTTGGGCTGGAATTATTTTGGGCATTATAACGACTCTGAGAAGGTAACTTTTCTACCAAGGGAGGAGTAGATTTGGGTGCTAGGCTAGAGGGGTGGGGCTGGCCTCGGCCCGAGCAATACCGAGGGGAGGGGTGTTGGAATGGATTGCTGACAAAGGGAGAGGAGAGGATTTTTAGACTTGCGAGCTTTGTGGATGAAGAACTATCTTACCGTCTCTAAGGAGTATTTATGGCTCGAGCCTTAGCGACCCGATGGCGAAGATGAAGACAAGTGCAAAGCCCAGTGTAGGGTGAGGATTAAGCCTATACCTGAATATCACCGCCAGCTCCTTGACTTTGTGCGAGCACAAGCGTGCCAAACCGTCAATTGCGTCACGTGGGCGATTGGCCAGATCCACCCAGTAGGAGGAGGTGCCAAAATTAGTGCGCCCTCGCGTTGGTCAAAATGTTTCGTCTCTCCGGAAAAATCCGCCAAAAAAAATAGTAATGGCGTAGTGATTTTCCTACATGCGAAGGCGTGGAAGCGTTTACCGTCGGAAAGCGATTCTTTTAGCGAGTTGTGGCCACGCGTCAAGAGCTAACTTTTATGTCACGTGTTCCACTTCGTGCACGTACTGCACAAATCTGAGGTATAACATTCTCCTCGCGAAAACATTCGTCGAGATATTTCTTCCAAAAGCGATTAACGATAAGGTTAACTTGAAAACTTAAGCAGTTGCAAAAAACATGCGCCACGGCCACAAGCGACAACGGCATAAATGATAATGAAATTTACAAGTAAGGAATGTGAATTACACGGAGGTGTAGAATAGGTGAGGATATACGCCTTCGAAGTCCTCTCAAGCTTCCCGCGTCATCTCGCTAACTGAGCTCGTTCGCGCGAGACTTTGGCCGGAAGCCCCGCGTCCTTCCGTCGCGACCAGCTGGCACGCGATCGATTGCTCATCGGTATGGGAATCTCGTATATGATAACCCCTCGATGCTTTGGACGCGCCGTCGATCGGGTGTACCTGGATGGATCCCTGAAGTACATCTCGCCGGCGCCGAATCGTGAAAAAGCAGGATGCTGCTGCTCCGGATCGGACGGCGGATCGACTCTCGTGGGCAACGCGCACCTACCACGGACAATACCGAAGCGGCCCGATGTACCTTGAAATTTGAGTTTCACCTGCTCCGAATCTAAATCACGCGCCGGCATGGGTGATCGGCTAGGAAAACCCCCGATCGCGAACCTCCGAACTTCAAGATGCGAAGCTGACGATGATACTGCATCTGACATCATCGACTCGGGTTAATCGATAGCCGCTCTCGGATAAGCCAAAACGCCTTATCCGGCGTTCACCTGCTTTACGCCAAATCTGGTCCCATAGCTGCACGCCAGCGCCCACATCAGACCAACCTATAGGCGATCTGCGCTTCTCTCGTACGAGGAGCCTGCGTAAGGCGCCGTGCGAATCTTTGGAGTGGTAGGCTATTGTATCGCAGCCGAACTCTGACTAGAAGCAAATGATCCTCCCAGCCCCCACCCACGAAGTCGATAGCACGGGCTCGCTTGGCGTATCCGCCGAAAGTGCGGATGGTGCGCTCTGCTGATAAAGTGCGATGCAATACGTGGATGAAATACGATTACTCGGGCTGCGCTGCGTCCACTAAACCCCTGCGGAAGGACCTCCCGGGAAGTTAGGCATGGCCCGGGAACCATGCCAATGCATTATGATCGAAGTGAGGGACTTCCGTGCGATCACAGCGATCTCTCAGGATATAAAGCTGGCGTAATCCTCGGTAGAAAAAGTCGATCTGGCGGGAAGAAGAGTGGGCTGATTGCCCCGTCGACACATCGGCGATAACCAGTATAAGATCGTGTCTATACGAGTGCGAAGCGATCGCAGCCGATGAAGTCGGTATTTGATTACCTCCGAAACTTCCGGTCCGGGATCTCATACTTTGTAACAAACCACCGGGCCTCACGGTGCTCTGCCTGCACTGCTGGCGGCCGCAGGCGTTTGAGCTCACGAACTGCGCAGCGTCCCTGCCTTCGAAACCGTCCACGCTTTGATACGGATCCCCAGGTGCGTGATGCGTCTTAGTGGTCATTCGCGGATGGATGATAACCTTGGCAGTATTTGTGTCTTCCCCAGAGCATGGCTGTAGGAAGTCCTGAAACATCACGGAACGCTGGCACGCGCTCGAACCTTAGCACCCGGCCGGTTGCTACCTCGAAAAGGACCGCTTGCATCGAAGAGTTTGTATCGCGATATCGAATCAAAGCGGGATCGCTTCGAGGCTGACTTTCGCCTCTTGCTCGCCGACGATGGAAGACTCGGCTTGGCCTCGCCGTGAACTCCCAACCCAGCGCTATATCAGGAATCAATCAAGCGGACACCAGGCTCGCTAAGCGGTGCACGAATCGCATGAACCGTATCCTCTCTCTGCCAGCATCACGTCTGATGGGCTCCCCGAGTACGACTACGGCCCAGGCGTACGCCTGGCGTTGGCGCTTACGGGTGAGTGCAGGATGCTCGACATCGTAATCGGCCTTAAAGCGAGCTCTGACCACGGGTCTACGTCGTAGAGTTCAGCTCCGCACTCTGGTACGAAGATATCTGCGGAAGACTCTTGTGATGCATGTATAAATATCCGCGTGAACCGAAATGAGTACAAATAGTGCCTCAGGATCTTGAAGCGTGAATACATGTTACTTGACTTCGTAAATCATGGGTGGGGTAGATTTCTGCCGTGTTTCAGCCGGTGTTCGGGATGCGTATACTTCTCCTTTCTGCCATCGCTGCGTCAACAGCGTCCCATCGACCCGATGCGGCTGGCGTCACGATGCACGACATAACCGTACGGACCCTGCGGAGAGAGTAAGAGGCGAGGCGTGCGTCGGGTCTGTCTTTTCGACAGCCCGAAAACCACAACTCCGTGAAGCATCGGTCCGGTGAAACTTGTGCGCCTGAGTCGGCTGATCAATGGTGCGAGATAAGCGAAACTTCTCCACGAACGCGATAATAACTGCGAGGCCCGATGCGAACTGCAGCCGGATGGTAGGTGCAGGCGAGTCGTGCGCCGATCTTGGCCGTATCCTTCCGAAGATGCCGTCGGCCAAATGATATGCCCAAAAAACGCCAGCAAGTCAGCCAAACTCATTTTGGAAACTTGGCGTCTGGCTAACGTCTGGAGAAGCGCCGGCCACGATCGCCAGATATAGCGTACTCATAACTACGGCGAGAATAAACGAATATCATCGATGAACAACATCCTGGCGTGTCGAATGGTTTGAACACCGGTTCGCCAGGTCAGCCAGATACCGGCAGAACTGGTCAACCCGAGGCGACCACGAACTTCGTAATGCGGAAATGCTAGGAGTCGGAATGCGATCTAGGGGCGTCGCTTTCTACGGCGAACGTGTGCTTGAGCGGTCGATCTTGGAGAAACATCTCGGCGCCACACTTGGCTGATCGAACAAATCATCAATCCACAGGAAGAGGTATCTGTTGCGCAATGGTCACCTTGTTAATTTTTGTAGTCAACTGCAACGTACGCGGCGTCGATGCCCCGCGAACAATACGGCGCCACGCAGGGAGAAACAGGTGCGATAAAACCGCTTCTCCGGCCAAATCCCTGGCGGTCCTTTAACTCTCGACTTTCGGCGGGTGCGTTCATGGCGGGAATGGAAATAGAGCCAGAGTGTGCGCTCAACCTGTAATGCCTCTGAAACTTCGATCGCCTCGGGAGGATGCGGAGAGTAAATGCAGGCAACGTCCCGAGACTCGTACGATCTGGGCCGAAAATCTGGTCTGCGGCCCGATGCTCAACGCTGACGAGATGGTAGATATACCCCATACGCACCATCTTCCTAACGCGGGTAGGAAATAAACTGCATACCGGCGTCTGGGTGCTCCTCGCTCGACAGTTTCCGCCGGGGCGGGCAAATTTTCTCTCTCTGCAGGTCTACATTGGCGTAGCAAGAAATTTGTAATCCGTCGTCCAATAATCACGTCGAGTCAATCATCTCGGCTCATCAAAGTCGGCTGGGGTCGCTTGTTGTAAAATGGTCCGCAGGACAATCTCATATGCCGTAGAGCTGCCCAGCACGAGATCACCCGGCTGGCGTAGCTGCGCCGAGAAGAGGTCTATGGACTGAGGAGCTCTATCCACATCCTCTTGTGACGAGGGAGATATATAGGACATAGTAGAACCGGATCTGCTCAAGCGACTCACGTCAAACGAGGCGACAAGGTGCAGTGGCGGCGTGGTGAGGCCTCACGATCTGTGGTGAGACAAAGCATAAATCTTGGTTCGGGGCCTTCATTACAGGACCAGAGCCCACGACCTCTGCGACACCTTTGGTCCGCTGAGTACACTTGCCTCGGGGCGAGTAAGCCTTCGGGGATGAAGAAAGCGGACCACCATGGTAGGCCTACTGCTTGTGTAGCCCGCACTTCGGGCGCTCTACTTGAAATGACCTGCTGGCCACCGCGTGCCAGCAAGCTCCGAATCACAGCTCAGGGAATAGGTATCCTACCCGCAGGCCGCAGGCTGGCGGACACCGAGCGGTTCGCCTGCTACCTGGAAATCAGAAGTCTGAGGCCTGGCCGTCCCCGGCCACTCTGGTACATCACCAGAAGATGTAGGAGCTCTGCAGCGTTTGTGAAGTGCAAAATCTGGTTCTGTGATGCATGCGAGAACCACCAAGCGGCCGTCTTGGCGTAACCTCAGCTGTGCGTGTCGCTGCCTGCACGTGGTCTGCGCTCCTCGCGTCTAGTCGTGAGCTGCGTAGGGTAATGTCTATACCGTGAAGAAACACCATGCGTGACTCGGCCGTTATAAATCATCTAGCCGGTGAAGCGTGGTGCATACCCTATCCCTCGTATCTTTGCTACCGATCTTTGGGACATATCGAGCGAGAATCAAACCGACATTGTATCTCCTGACGGTCGTCCACTTGTCTCAATGGTGCGTCTAACCGATCGATGCCTCGCAAATACGGGAGGCGAAGTGTGTGAAAAGCCTCGAAAGCTCATCCCATCTTGCGGAGGTCGTACTCTCCGGAAAGCTCAGCGGGTCAGGCGATCGGCTAACGATTGCTCGCGCGTGCGTCGCAGCCGAATGTCGCGGTTCGGTCTGAAGCCACGATCGGCACGCGTAATCCTCTGCGGTGTGGATGAACTCTGCGGATCGTCCTCGACCTCACGACCAAATAAAACTCACGGAGACTCTGTTAAGGAAATCTCGTGAGTCCCGAACTATCTACCTGGGTGTCTTGCAGATGCGGCCCGGGTTTGGGTAGGCTATCAGCCTCTCGCAATGTCAGACCTGACTTTGTAAAAATTTGGGCCATCTCCTTGTACCCTAACTCCTCCGCCCGGTGTGGGGCCAGGAGTGTGGGTGCTTGTGGTCTGGGGCCCGTGGCGTCATAGGCTACGTAGTCTGCAGCATGGGTGGGCTGAGCCCTCGTGACTCTGGGTGTCTGCTAGCGGCTCCTGCGAGTGCGCGCCGCTGCGGGCCAGGGTTGCACTTCGTGGAGGCATAAGCATTACGGGGAAAGGAATACGTTGGGGGTTCGACTATAACCACTGACTCTAAAGCACGATCTCGAATGAGAGAAGAATGGAAACGATCTAAATATCCTTCTTCTCACGATTATTGGTGTGGTGCGCGGCATGGCAGACAATCAGACTACTAGATACGATGCGTAGACACTTTCAGAGGATTAAGCGCTCTGATACCACTTTTTGTCACGACCCGTTAGGGGCGTATTTGGTGCCTTCACCAAGGTACCAGTATCCTTCGAGTAACCGGCGGAAATATAAAACAAGGCGAGGAAACATAGTAAAGCGGCTTGATTTATCGATGAAAAGCTTGCCTTTCGGCGTAATATAATAACTGAGTTTTGCGATTACGTCCCAGTATTATAGTACTACGGACCTGCAGGAAGTAAACAGCTATGGTGAGACGGAGACGCCATTACCTGTTATCAAAACTGCTCTGATACGGAGATCGTACCCGAAAGTGACCTCGGAAGATGGAGCTCGACGCAGCCTTGAATCCAGGATGTGGATCGCCTTTTCTTTTACCTGCCCGGCGTGACGACCACAGAAGTCGATCACAACAGTGCAGTATGTGAAACTATAAAGTACTTAAATGAAATCAAGTATTTAAAACCTCTTCCTGTCTGATGAGTTCAATTTGCACATAGTGCCACCTCGCGAACAATAACGATAATAGGAAAGCTGTGCGAGTGCGGTCTGAGCCGTGAATGATCGAAACAGGCCGATCGCCCGTAGTATCATTCTGCGTACTAGTCACGGACTTCGCGATCCGCGTAAGTCCTGTGAGACCGCGTGAGGTATTCCTGCGCGCCGAGGGCCTTGACCCCGGCGTCGCCTGACTCCGCGCCCGCGTACTTCTCAAAGACCCGCGTAGTCGCCAAGCCGGACCCGCGCCGAGAATCCCACGCGTCCGGGCTAGGCGCCCGGAATGATCAATCTTGGAGCATCGTGCTTTCGCGTAGTCTCATGAGCCGCGTAGGCGCGTATAGACCAGCATCCCGAGGAAAGCCACCGGTATAACAGTCAAGGGTAGGTGTCTGATAACGATTACAGCGGACTTCACCGGTTAGCGTAAGCGCGTGAGGCCAGCCCGCTGCGGCGTTCTGAACCTTGTAATTGGCGTCATGTATATGCCACTTATCAAAGCGATCTTACTACAACCGCCAATCAATACAAGGCTTTTATAAACAAACAAGTGCTTGATTCATTTTATCCTTAACGGTTGTTATACAACACGTAAAGCTAGTATAACTCACGCTTTTGTTTAAAAAAACCAATTATTTATCTTATTAAAAATGATCAGTAATCTTTGAAATGTTTTGATTCTTTATTATTCAGGCTTAAGCCAGTGAGGGCGATAACATGCGTATTGTCGGGCTTAAGCGTGAGAGCATTCTTAGTAAGTATTGACCGGTGCCGTATCGTCGCGTCTTATATATGTAAAATATCATGTAGGAAGAATCACGTACCTTACCGTGAAAACCACGCGAAGTTAGCAGACTATGTCGCTTGAGAGAATTACGACTGCTAATAGTCACGGACATGTCACATCAAGTCCTAGACCACTCTGGTCATTCTAAGCAGAGGGTTAATCTGCCGGAAGAATCGAGGCGTGTGACCACTGCCAGTGAGCTATGGGTCTGTGAACGAGTCTTTTATGTGAGTATAGTTCAATTATTCTTCTTTTAAACCGCCTACTGTGATAACAATCCAATTCTATTCTTTTAATACTCTTACAGTATTTATACTTATTCTTATGCTTCTGGTATATATTCTACAATTATAAAGAAGGGTAATTTATTTTATATTAAGCCGATAATATCAGATAAAAGTCGCGCGCAATGACTTAGCTCTCTGGATTATGCGCTCGGAGTAGCTCAGAAACCTTAGAAGTTCTTATAGCATACTAAGTATAAAGGGATTTGAATTTAGGTATTTGGAGCATTATAACGACGAAGGTAACTTTTCTACGAGGGAGGTAGATTTCGGCTAGGCTAGGGGTGGGGTAGCCTCGTGATACCGAGGGGAGGGGTGTTGAGCAGTGCTTACAAAGGAGAGGAGAGGATTTTTGGGCAGAAGCTTTGTGGATGAAAATTTCTTAAATCTCTGAAATGTTATAGCTCGGCCAGCGACGATAGCGAAGATGAAACAGTGCAAGGCAGAAGTGTAGGGTGAGTTAACTATGCAAATATCCTGCAGGCTCCTTACGACTTTGTGCAAGCGTACTTAAAAGCGTGCAACCGTCAATTCGTCCCGTGGGCGATTGAGTCCCACGATGGGAGGGTGCGGTCTTCGCCCTCGGTTGATCCCAATATTTACGTCTGCGGAAAATCCATAAAATAGTAATGGCATAGCGGAATTTTCTGATGTGGAAGCGTTTCGTCGGAAAGCGATTCTTTTAGCGAGTTGTGTACAAAAAAATCGAAGGCCAACTTTTGTCGTATTTACTTACGATACATACTACGGAAATCCCCGAGGGTATAACGGTGCGTTACTCCGGCGTCGTCTACGGACTTAGCGTCCGCGTAGCCCACATGGACGCGTGCCCGTAAGGCCTTGGCTAACACGGAACTCGTAGCTCGCGTAGGCCCACGGGACTGCGGCCGGTATTCTCGAATCATAGGTCCGTGACGCCCGAGTACCGGCGTCGGATGACTTAACCAGAATCGTCTCGAGATCGAGTGATGTAAAATACTAACACAGCGACATCGTTAAGCGACATAACCGCGACAAGGAAACCCGCTTTTACGACGTCTGAATGCTAACACCGTAGCATCTGGCGTGTTTCTTTATCAATCAGCCAGAAAGTATTACAAGGCTATCACGAACCAACCTGATCAAGTTTATCACAGCTGCGAGGTACTTTACGATATACGACAAGTTACGGGGGTTTTATCCCCCGAAATTACTTCATGCATTTACTCTTTCAAAAGATACGTTACTATCGCGATGTCACACAATACGTAGTATAAAATAGAGTGACTATCTTTTAAGTAAATCAATTACTATTTGTAAATCAGTAGCAGCGTTATTTTCCGATGTTCAAGTTTACTAATTTCCAATGTTGAAGTTGTCTAATTTTTGAGGTTTATTCATAGTATTAATCACTTAAGAATATCATTCTCTTTTAAACCGTCCCCAAGCTTGTAAGCCTTATATGTAGTAGGATATTAACTGTTTGTAAAATCTTATTACAAGCGGCCGTGATAGGAAATATCATTTGTCTACGTCTTAGCCTGTCTGGATGGAAGTTTCTCTTTAGTTTAATAATACTTAATTATTAAAAACATTTCTTTAATCTTAATGATGGTTTGTGGTACCATCCCGATTCCAGAAATCGGTAAAACATTCTTAGTAGTTATACACAACCACTTATAATTTAGTATAACTCAAGTTTTGAGCCAAGTGTTGTAACTGCTTTCAAAATGATTCAAAAATCTTTTGAAATACTTCATGTTCTTTATTAACCTTAACAAGCGATTATAGTTCAAATCGATTACGCTTTTAAGAACGCAGTATTTTTCTTATCAGTAAAAGCTGGCTTATAGCAGAAACTAATAAATGGTTATAACGGCTTTATGTTTTAAACGATCAAATACATTTTGCTGCGTATCGTCTGGTACTTTCGTAGTTATTGCGTATCATGCTACAGAAGAGATAGGAGGTTGGCGTGCTGTCGCGGCGAGTATCGACTAATGGCAAAGCGACCAGTACATCCGGTAGTCGACTCTTTCGGCCAGCGAGTAGATCGCGCCCACATCGTAGTCTTGACCTATAAGGCCCGCAGTGAAGCATTAACATTTGAATCCACCATTAGAACATTACGAAAATTCGTGACACCTACACCCCATGACGGCGTAAATCTCTCCTCTATCGGTGGCTACCAAGCGACCCGGGAAGAACAAATCTAACACGACAGTCTGATTCTACTCCACGGTACTCACACCGCAAATCTCTTATGTCTGATCACATAAAAATCGATTCGATCTTTGTAACGAAAAGGTTTATTAATTCGGGCCAAATCGAAAGGCATTCTGTAATGACGTTGATTATATATAAGTATATGACTATATAGTCACATGATCATGTAATTTCGATTACAATGAGAATGAAGATAATTACCTCGATAAGCCCATGGTATCGAGTTTAAATGCCGATCTGAAGCGGGTTTATAGCTCGACCGTCGCGCTCGACGATAGCTATACGCCAAAGAGTTTAACCAACTTCTATCTACTACTAAACTATCGTGGAGATTTCCTTAGGGTTTAGTTTGTAGTGACAGGAAGTAATAGCATAGCGGGCTTTTTTTAGGTATAGAGTATAACAACCAGAATCTTCTGAGGTATCACGGCTAAGGTAATTTGGGCATTATATGATACTTTTGAGAGTATTCCTAGCAAGGGGGTGTAATTATACGAGACAACTGGGATTTAGGGAAGTGCCCAGGTGTATTCTGGAGGGGAAGAGGAGCTACCGGCGAGGGGGCGCTGAGAAGGGGAGAGGGCTCTTTGGGCGAGAGTGTGAGGAGAGGAGGATTTTAACAGAAGATTTGTGGAAAGGATGAAGAGAGGGTCATCCAAGGGAGAGAGAGAGGTATTTATAGCCTGACCAAGGCATTGATGGCAGATCTTGCTGTAATCATGTAAGTGTAGGGCCAGATCTTTCCAGTGCTGCTGCTCTTGACCTACTTGTGAAAATATCTATGACCATGGCGAACAAAGACAACTTTACGGCCAGCATTTACAGCCCCAGCTCCGCGATGAGAGGGTGTGAAGTGGCGCCCCTGCTTGTTAGTCCCGAAATGTTTCGTCTCTCGGAAAAATCCGCCAAAAATAAAAAATGTCATAAGTAGGAATTTTCCCTCAGCTTGTGAAAGCGTTTGTTAACGACTCTAGCGGGTGTTGTGAACAAAATAAATTTAATGAAGCCTTATTTCTGATTCAAATTTTCTCACGTACTTCTTTACGTCGTCACTACTGCAAATCACGG
This sequence comes from Przewalskia tangutica, assembly GCA_029844215.1. NCBI lineage: Eukaryota > Viridiplantae > Streptophyta > Magnoliopsida > Solanales > Solanaceae > Przewalskia > Przewalskia tangutica. The sequence goes on along the minus strand of JAQGDG010000510.1, from coordinate 4,744 downwards.
GTATAACATTCTCCTCGTAGAGTACTTGTTGCGTCGAATGTTCTACGCCCCACAAATCTAAAACAAGCGGCGGTATAGATACCATTTTCTTTATACTTAACAGTCTGCGCGTAGCGCGGAACCAGCTGCGCAAAATGCCTCGATGCGAGAAACATACGTCACATAGCGCCTCCGGAAATTAAAATATACTTCCTTGCACCTTCTTTACAAAAATACTTTTGTCACTTTGCCGCGAGTTCGCTCGGCGACCAAACAAATGAAATGCCGTTGCATGCGATCCTGGTGTATGCGCTCCGAACTGCTACCAAATTTTACGTCTGCTCTGATTTCCAAAACTGAGTTACTATCTGGCGTGGTCATCGTTGCTTTGGGAACCTCTGGATGGATCTCCGTTTCCCGATCATGTAATCGAAAGGCCAGGACGTCTGCCTCCTAAATTCGGACGGCAAAAGCTTCTTTATATATACGACACAGCCTGTCTTATTAGGCTTAAAAGGCCAAGCTGACTCGGGCTAAGTTTCCTGCTGTTTTCCAAAACTCGTCACGCTGACGAGGTGGTATTACCTTGAGGCCAAGTGTCGACACAGGCTAAAGCGTCGTCGTAGATTTCCGCGCGATTTCTCGTTTGCCGAGCGCCAACTACAGACGAGCCGCTATCCGCGTCTGCTTGGTGCGTATCGACCAATTTTACGAACCTTGCCAACATCCAGACAATGTAGAGCGGCTGCCGCCCTCTGAGGCTTCAGGCGACATCAAGACATTGAAATGGTGGCTTAAACCACTTCATCGCGAGAACTGACAAATCCCCGCGTGTTATCCGCGAAGTCGAACCAGCGGCTGCAGAGGCGAATGCGGTCTGAGACTGGCGCGAGTTCTTAACACACATGCACAGTAAAACTTCGGCTCGCCGGCCCGTAAACACGGGCTCAAACATGCACCATAAAGGTGAAGGTAGGCACCCGTGCAGCCTCTGACCTTTACGTCTGGCAAATGTTTGGAGTGAGCGGTCCGTAGAAGAACACGATGGGCTGCCTAATCGGCCGATAGCTGATTGACGCGTCGAACTCCATCTGTTGGTTAGCAACTAAACTGGAGCCTAACACCTCGTGACTACCACGGCGGGACCACCACAATGACCCGCGCTGTCAAATGCAGCAGGTTGACCCATGTGCTGACAGGTAGCCCGTGTATGGCAGCTAAACAGAGAGAATAATTCCACAAATCATGTTCGAAAACCTAGCGGTCTTACAGCTCGACTACGCTAACAAATCACGCTACTAGGGGACTTATCCTGACCATGTATGATGCTACGTGAACTCGATAAGGATCGGTATAGCAACTACACACATCTTTTCAAGATGGCGCTATAAAATTCTGCGTATAAAACTCTAAGGCTCGCACCTATCCCCGATCTTACGATTTACCCAACGTGATTTCTGTCGCCCAATTACCTTCTTTATCGAGAACGCAGCACTTAAGATATACTGCGTCTCATGCATGCAGTACTAATCTACAGAGGTTAGGATAAGCTTTGTCTCTTGCTCCGCTCCGTAGAAAGTCGTTTCTAATCAAACCTGCCAGTAGAAACGCACTTAGCTAAGGAGGTGACGAACTACCAGCGTCGATCACGGAAGGCTAAGTCGCCTGGGACATTCTTTGACGTGATTTTGTGATGTGATTAAAACAAGTACCCGACTAAAGGCGGCGTTAAAAAGGATGGCGTGCGTAGCTATGACGGAAGCCCTGTAGTTGACCAAATCCGCACACCCGGCGTCCGAACCCGGCGGAGGACCGTTCCACCTGCGGTGGAGTGCGTATAATCTCTTGGTGGGCGGCTACGCCTCGAAGGTTACAAAGGACACTTGCTCTGTTTCTTACCACATGCCCGTTAACCGTCGATCTCGCTTCTCGACTTTGCTGCGCAAGCGGAGTACCACGGGCGTGCACTGAGCCTATTGATTACTCTTTGCGGCCGCTATATTAGATGATGTAAGACTCGCGATATTCCGGTATACTCCTCATTATTAAATCCGCTTAAGTACAATGCTTGGGGGTTCGCGTATGCGATCCTAAATTCCACTTTGTTCGATTAGAGTGGGGCCCCAAGAGTTTGAAATATCGCGGCGCGGTAGGGCTGGCTGGCGGGTGCTAAACTCTGGCTTTAGGTGGTGGCGTGTGAACCCAGATGAAACACGCGGTGATGATTGGGCTGTGCGCGTAACCTGCGTACTCTGCTCGCGGCTCCGCCATTGCCCTCGCGGGCTCGGAGTTGCCACTGCAGCGGAGGCATCGCGGTAAAGGGAAAGAAATAGTTAGAGAGGTCCGACTTATCCGCGACTCTGGAATACGATCTCGGAGTGAAGATAGAAACTGATCCTAAATATCACATAGCCTCTGATTGTTGATGTGGTGCATGACAGCGGAATGTCAGACTACCCCGGATACGATGCGCAGGCGACTTTCAGGGGATTAGCGCTCGATACCGCGCATGCGGCGAACCAGGGCGTGGTGGTGCCTTACCGGGCACCACAGGTAATTAAATGCATCCGGAAAAATCAGCGGAGCGTAAATCGACAACGTAAAATACTTGATATAAACAATGTCGTAGTACTTTACGGCGTATATATAACAAATTCTTTCAACATGAGCAGTTTAATCGCTTTTACAAACCACACTTGCGACGATTTTCTGAGACCTCTGCGAATGATATGGCGATATGACGGGACGGTGCGTCATCTGCAGATGGCGCCTCTGACAGCGGTATCTGAACAAGCCTCGGGCGGAGCTTTCAACATTGGCTTTGTAGCCACTGGAGGCGAGATCCCGGCAGCTGGTATGCACCGCAGCGGCGGCCCCGAGTGGTAGAGTCTGGTATATGGCGCATCGCCAATGAAATCATAGTAGTCTATATAAGCGGAGGCATGTATAATGCTCCTTCTGATTCGTCATAGCGGTAATGTAAATCCGAGACTGCGCCTCAAAGTGCATCTTTCGGAAATATAACGATGGGTCTCACGCCCGACCTCAATCGTACGTGGAATACCTGTGCGTGATTTATGATATAAAAGCGCAGGAACCTGCATGAACGCAGTCCGCTGTGCCATATCGCCGTCTGAGGTAAGTCACGAAGGCATAAAGCCGCATTCTGCGTAGCGGTACAACGGTCGTAGGCTATGCTCCATCACAGATCTGTCTAGGCCGTCCTTGATCAAAGTTGGCCGCTGCATGATATCTAATGTGCGGCGTCTAGCCACAGAACTTTCAGCGACTCGCGTAGGCCCGATCATCGGCGCGTGAAGGTATTCCGCGTAGAGGTAGCGCTACTCCGGCGTGATCACGAACGCCCGTCCGCGTATCGCATGGACGCATGCCCGTAAGGCAGCAACCTTAACACGAACTCGTAGCTCATATGGTGCAGGACTGCGTGAGGTATTCAGATATGGGTCGTGACCTTTGATGCCTGCCCGCGTGAATGACAACCCGGAATCATCGGTGAGTGATGTAAAATACTAACACAATAAACATGTTAAACAGCATGCATGACAAGGAAGGCCCGGCTACGACGTCCGCAGATACTAACCTGTATCTGGCATTTCTTGCTGTCCCAGCGAAAGTATTCTGAGGCTATCACGAGCCATGATCAAGTTATACACGAGAGTGCTTTCCCTTTATGTGCAGCGAGTTGGTTTTATCCCCAAGTACTTCATACATTTACTCTTTAAAATACGTTATTTCTCCTTTGATGTCACCTTGATACATTAGTATAAAAATAGAGTGACTATCTTTTTAAAATCAAAATCAGTCACTTCTCTTTGTAAAATCAAGTAGCAGCATTCTTTTCTGTGTTCAAGTTTGCCTAATTTCCAATGTTGATTTGTCTAATTTTTTGAAGAGGTTTGATTCATAGTATTAATCGCCCAAGAATATCATTCTCTTAAACATTGAAAGCATCAGCCATATATGAGTGAGATCTTGTTTGTAAAATCTTGTCTGACCGTGATCTAGGAAATATCATTTTGTCTAAGTCTTAGGCTTATGCGGATGGAGTTTCTCTTGGTTTAATAATACTGGTATTAAACATTCACTTAATGTATTTCGCGGTGGTTTGTCGTACCATTCTGTTTAGAAGTGATGAAACGATATGGCGTTGCACTACTTATATAAAGCTAGTATAACTCTTAAGTTTAAGACCATTCTTATTTAACAAGAATGATTCAAAATCTTTTTGAAATCTTAGTTCTTCTCGCGCAACAAGCCGGTTATGGTTCACGTCAGTTGCAAGAACGTGATGTTTTAACATGGCCTTTGGTATTACCGCCGAAACAATAAAGCGACTATGTATTTATGTTTGAAGCAATGAAATGCATTTTAGCGCGTAAATCAAAGTACTACATAGTTCGCAGCGTATAAATGCAGAAGAATGGAAGAGGTTCAATACCACCGCGGCGGTATGACTAATGGCAAACGCTCAGTACCTCAAGTCGGCTACTCCTTAAGCCAAGTAGATCGCGCCATCGTGGTACTTGACCTATAAGGCCACGGCGCATTAACATTTAGATCCGCCGTAGAACATTCTCTGAGAAAATTCGGCACCTCCCCCACATGGCGTAAATCTCCTCTCTATCGGGTGGCTACCCGAAGCCAACCGAGGGGTTATCGTCTAACGACGGCGTACAATTCTACTCAGCGATCTTCTACCTGAGTCTACATGTCTGATCTATGTAAAAATCTGATTCGGTACTCT